>PVKP010042739.1:0-17876 GCA_004027715.1 Plecturocebus donacophilus
CTAAGGCTGAGTTGGTTTTCTGAGTCTCAGAGCCACACCAGAGTTTTCAGAGTCAGGCATGCACTGCAGAGCATACGCCACAAACACTCCACCAGCGCCCTCCAGTCAAGAAATGAGCTTTCCTTACCTTTCTGGAAAAACTACCGGATCTTCCCTCGGAACCCCAGGCAGCTCCCCAAGGCTCTGTGTACCCCATACTACTTGTTTATGTGCTTTTCCACTCCCACTCCTTTCGCAACTCAAGCCAGTCCTGCTGCCTCTTCGTGCCCAACAACGTCCGCCCCACCCCAGTGCTGGGTGGGATCCCGGGCACAGTTGCAGGCAGTGAACATACACAGGCGTCGCAGCACGCGGACCTAGCCTTGCCCAGCTCTCCGAAAGGAAGCCTGCGACAGAGGGAGAGAGGCGGCCCCCAGTGCAGCTGAAGCACCCCTTGGGAGTCAGCCGACACCCTCCGTCCAAGCAGGGCCCCATCCTTGCACTTGGCCATGATAAGGAGAGGCTTCCAGGTGGTGGCAAGCCTTGGCCACCACAGAGGACCTCTTGCGGCCCCCGGTATCCTGCCCAGACTCCACCCTGCCTCAGGATTTGGATCCTCCGCAGACTCTCTGGTGAGTGAGTTCCCAGCTCAGCCAGATGGGCAGCCTTTTCAAGAGCCTAGGGCTTAAGGAGCACCCCAGATCTCCTCTTCCCAGCCCATGGCCAGGGCAGGCGGGCAGTATTTGGAGGAGCTATTTGATCTGGCAAAGGGAAGTTGCCTTGGGATGCCAAGTGGCCCTGATTCTAAACTCAAGCCACCAGGCGACCTGCATCCTGCTCTGAACCTTGTGTGGCCACCAACACATCACTTTCCTCCTATGGGACTCAGACGATTGCAGCAAAGCTGGGATATCCTCAGACGGAGGACCCTCTCTGTGGTGCTGGCCAGCAGCTTGCATGCTGCCCACAGCTGTGACTGGTGTGTGAGAGTGTCACCACACCTCTGTGGGAGCCACATGCGTTTCAAAGGCGCCACCCTCCCCACGCAGGCCCACAGCGGCGGGCAGAGCTGGAGTCGTCCCTGACGCAGGGTCCTGGAGTGGTCCTCCACAAGTGTGACCCTGCCCTGCAGAGGACACAGCGTCTGGCGCAACCGCCAGCTCTCACAGTCACATGCTTGCCAACCTTGGCCGTATTCCCTCAGTTTCCCCATCTGTACAGTGAGGCTAACATGAGCAGCTGTCGGCTTTACAGAACTGCCCAGAGGTTTTAAGCAGGACAAGGGTCACACGCCGCACTGAGCAGCATGCCTATCATCTCCGGCCCCAGCGACTGCCCGCCCTTCCCTTTGCTCTTTAGTGCCCGTGTCCCGCCACCCACAGGGGTCCCCACACCCCTGCAGGGCAGATGGCCCTTTCCCTTGGATGGATTCTCCTCTGGCGGAAGGGATTGAGAAGGCCGGGCACCCAGGAACAGCTGCGTAGAGGCCCCGAGCCCAGGCAGGAGCCCCTCGCCAGGACGCCGTCTCGTCCTTCTGATTTTTCCTGCCCAGGTCTCAAAATTATTCTCAGAGAAGACAGACTCGAAGGATTATGCCCTTCCCAATGCCAGCTGGTGTTCCGACATGCTGAGCCTGTACCAAGAATTTCTGGAGAAAACCAAGTCTAGCGGCTGGGTCAGGTTCCCCTCCTACAAGTCCAACAGAGACCACCTGCGGGGATTCAAGCTCCCGTCCAGACTGGAAGCTTCCTCGGGTAAGGCCAGGACCATGAGCACACACCGCAGCCAGGCTTCCCTGTGTTCCAAGACTCCCAGAAGCAGCTTCACAGGCGACCTTCCAGTTCTCGGCCCAGTCCTTCTGCTGTCCAGCTCCACCCCTCCCGCTGCAGCCCCAGGCAGCAGGCAGGCAGGTGACCTCTCAGGTCTCCAGCTCCCGTCCTCCCACCTGACGCAGCACACTCTGGTGGGCCTTTGCTCCCAGCCAAGCATGTCCCCACTGGAAGACAGCCAGCCCAGCTCCCGTGCTGACTTCTCACTGGCTGCTCCTGCCTAACTGTCAAGCCTCATCCCAAGCTTTCCCCTCCGAGCCATGAAAGCCCTCGGAAGCCGCGCCCCCTCCACTGCAGGCCTTGCACACCATCCCTGCTCTGTGGGGTCTGGAGCAACACTCCCGAAAGACCCACTGGCTCCTGATGACACAGCGCTCCCACCTTCGTGTGTGTGTGTGTGTGCACATGCGTATCTTCCTGTCTCTCTCATTCATATATGTGGTCTTCCTGCCCACTGATGAATGGGTGGTATAGGGGACAACTACCCTTGGGTTTATGGCACAAAGCAAGGATACCAACCAGTAATTTTTTAAAAAGAATTTGGAACTTCTGGCCGGGCGCGGTGGCTCATGCCTGTGATCCCAGCACTTTGGGAGGTGGAGGCGGGTGGATCACTTGAGGTCAGGAGTCCGAGACCAGCCTGGCCAAATGGTGAAACCCCGTCTCTGCTAAAAGTGCAAAAAGCAGCCGGGCGTGGTGGCGGGCACCTGTAATCCCAGCTACTCGGGAGGCTGAGGCAGGGAGAGCAGCTTGAACCCGGGAGGCAGAGGTTGCAGTGAGCCGAGATTGTGCCACTGCACTCCAGCCTGGGCAACAGAGCAAGACTCCATCTCCCAGAAAAAAAAAAAAAAAGAATTTGCTACTTCTTTTTGTTTATTTTTGTTTTTAAATAAAGACGGGGTTTCCCCATGTTGTTCCGGCTGGCCTTGAACTCCCGATCTCAGGTGATCCGCCCGCCTTGGCCTCCAAAGTGCTTGGGTTACAGGCGTGAGCCACCATACCCGGCCAGAATTTGCTCCTTCTAAAAAAGGATGTCATAGTGGTAGTTGTCTTGGAAAAAAATCAGAACATTGATGGACTTTTCTGCTCTCATTTCACTGTTCAGTATTATTCTTTTGAATTATATGTGGACTACATAATTACATTTTCAATTTTCAATGCTTATGGCCTCCTAAAGTCTTGCCCTAGCCCTGGTCCTATCTCCACCCTCAGCCAGGGCACTTCCTGCGTGTTTCTCCCCTAGACAGAAAGGCTCTGTGAGGACAGCAACTGCGCCTCTGCTCCCAGAGGGAAGGCTCCCTGGGAGTGGACCGGGGATCTTCTGGTTTTCTCTCCTTAATCTTGTACCAGAGGCAAGACTCAAGCAAACGGTGCTGGCTCCTGACCACACCCTTCCTCTTCTGGCTGCGACACTGATTCTCTCTCCCCAGGCAAAGGTGACGGGCGCATCTTCACCAGGTGCATCCAAGTGCAAGGACAAGGCTATGAGTATGTCATCTTTTACCACTCACCCAAGAAGTCGGTCTGTCTTTTCCAACCAGGCCCCTACCTGGAGGGCCCCCCAGGGTAAGGTCACCAGTAGAACCTTGGCTGCCTCCTGGGCTTGGCTCAGCAAGGCGGGTTCAGCACCCACCAGGCTGGCCCTGGAGTCTGTATCTTCCTCTAAGGGGTGAGGATGGGAGTGTGGGGCATGGGCTTCAGCCTCACAATACCAGGCACGGAAGGACATACAGCGTTATCCGGCCCACTTCCCACTGTGCAGATAAGGGCTCCTCATCAAAGTCTCAGAATTTTACAGACAAAAGACCTACAAGGCCACTTTGAGAAGAACGTGGTACACTTGGAAGAGGGCAAGATTAGAATCTAGACTCTGACTTCCTGTCCTGCTCGGCTGCTGCTGGCTGTGGGCCTCCGAGCAAGCAATTTGTCCCCTGGTCTTAGTCTTCTTACCTGAAACCTGGGGCAATAATATCTACATGCCAGGGTGACCAGAGACATGACATTATGGGCCTATGTGTGCACGCTCATGAACTTAAAACACAGTACAGTATCAGAGACTGCCTATCCAAAACCCAGGTTCCACTCCTGGGGAAATGCAGGTGCACACGGCTAAAGTAACTTGCCCAAGGCTGCGCCAGCAATCAAAGTCAGATCCAGGACTCTAATCTGGGAGGTGAGATTCCAAGTCCGCTCTTGTCTCTGCTGCACTCTGCTGCCTCCAGACTTGGAACAGACCTAGGGAGGAATGCACACTGGGCATAAATGTGTCCATAGGGAAATCAGGCTGGCCCTGGGCCACCAAGTTCATGGTTGTCCCCCTTCTCCGCCATCCCTATGCCTGCTCCAGACGGTCACTGAAGGCTGGAGGTGGGGCTGGAGCTCCTGCAAGGGAAAGAGAGACAAGAGAGGGCAGGAGTGGCTTTAGAGTCCTGAGGCCTGAGAGGGGCTCAACTGGGGTTAAATAGAATCCAGACTGCTAAATAGATGTCAGGGCCTCCAGAGGCTGTGGATGCCAAGTGCAGCCCACAGTCACCCTGGGTATCCCAAAGGCGTCCTCCACCGGGACACTGCTCCGCACACCAGGATGTGCAGATACTAGTGAATAATTCGTGTGTGCAGATTTAGATTAGGATGTGAAGAATTGCTCAGAACCCTGCCCAGGCCACGGACCCCGCCCTCTTCTGAAGCATGGCTGACTTTTATTTAAGGGCTGATGGAGGTGAGGCCAAAGAGGCAGAGGAGGACCATCCAACACTGAGGCCAGTCAGCGGATTGAGGGGCTGGGGAGGGCCAGAGAAGAGATCAGTATCCACCAGGCCCCTAGACCATGGGGAGTGGGAAGGAGAACTCACTGACCAAGAGCTACTCTGCAGATCCACATACCGGCCAATGGGTCCCTAGCCCGGCCAGTGAGGACAAGAAGGAGAGAGTTGGGTTTGAGTTCTTTGACACCAACTCTTTTCACCCTCTTTCAAGCGATTTGGGAGGTAGAGAGGGAAGTGCCTAAGAAGTGTGTAAATTATGTTTGCAAACTTTTATTTAATCCGCTGAGATCGAAATTATTCTTATTCACCATTCATGGTGGAAAAACTAAGGCTCAGAAAGATTTAGTGATTTGCTCAAGATCAAACAGGTAATGAGCAATGGGGCAAGGAGATGACTGAGTGAGTGTGTCTGCATGACCTCCAGCTTTCTCCACCGAAGAAGCAGGGAGGGAAAGGTGTAGGAAAGCCACTGGTCCCAGGAGCAGGAGGGTAACCCATGGCAGTAGGGCATGGACAGCTGACCTGGGTCTGTGGAGAATTGGGACTGTGGTTTTGAAAATCAGGAACTCAAATCCGTTTGGTGCTATTGGAATTCTAAAACTGGGTGCCTATTTTCCCCAAATTAGCAACCCACGAAGTAGCTAACATTAAGCTTGCACAAGCAAGAATGATGTTATGGTTTTTTTTTTTTCTTTTTTTGAGATGGGGTTTCACCATGTTGGCCAAGCTGGTCTTGAACTCCTGACCTCAGGTGATCCACCCACCTTGGCCTCCCAAAGTGCTGGGATTACAGGCATGAGCCACTGGGCCCAGCGTTTTGTTGTTGTTGTTGTTTTGGAGGCGGAGTCTTGTTCTGTCGCCAGGCGCCAGGCTGGAGCACAGTGATGCAATCTTGGCTCACTGCAACCTCCACTCACCAGGTTCAAGCAATTCTCATGTCTCAGCCTCTCGAGTAGCTGAATTACAGGCACTTGCCACCACACCGATTTGGTTTTTGTATTTTTTAGTAGAGATGGGGTTTCACCATATTGGCCACGCTGGACTGGAACTCCTGACCTCAAGTGATCCACCCACCTCAGCCTCCCAAAGTGCTGGGATGACAGGCGTGAGCCACTGCGCCCGGCCATTCTAGGCATTCTAAAGAAAGCAAATGTCTGCAGCATTTGAACGTCTCAGCTCGGTTTCAGCGATGAGCCTGCCGAGGCGGGTTCTCTGCTTTCGTGGCAACACTGCGCAGAAGGCTGTCAGGCCGGCCCCTTGATAGGCCATGAGTTATGTTTCACATTTACTTATCTTGCCACGTGCGCCCCGCACTGACTGTCGGGACTGGTAAGGTGAGAAACAGCCCGGGGTTGTGCCTCGAAGACTGAGTCAGAAAGTTCAGGGGCTTTTTCCTTTCCCGTGTATGCACATCCTTCCAAAGTATGGCAATTGTCGCCAGCAATTAGGTAATGAATCAGAAAGGCATTTTCTATTAACTTCATCAGGACAAAACAGCTTTCCCTGATGAAACGGAGCAGTTGTATCAGTGGCTACAGGCACGTGCTGAAGCGAACAGAAAAGCTGGTTGATGTTGGTGGGTTTGGTCAGATGGGATGCAGCTGTTTCCGTTCTTATTTGTCTGCCCTGAGGCCGAAGGTCTGTGTTTGGAAGGGTCTAGGGAAAGGGAGGGGCGGGCCCCCACGGGAGGGAGGAAAGGCCCAGTGTGGGGGTCCACCCAGCGGCCCCAGCCCGGACCTTGCTCCTCACCCCACTCCCACCCCCAGGTTTGCGCACGGCGGGTCCCTGGCAGCCACGATGGATGAGGCCTTTTCTAAGATCGCCTACCTGGCTGGGCGGGGCTGCTCACACAAAGCCTCAACATGACGTTCAAAAAGTAAGTAAGGGCCCTTGGGCACTGGCCAAAGTCACAGCCCTTTTCAGCCCTGGGGGCGGCCGTCCTCGGCAGCCGGGGTATGGAGCCCTGCCTGCCACGTCCTTCACAGCCCCTCCCAAGCAGGTCCTCAGCCCCTGGCCAGGACGCAGCCTCTGCTGCCCAACTCGTGGGAGCTGACAGAAGGGCCCTGAGCCCAGGGAGGCAGGGAGGCATGAGAGAGGGAAGGAGACTCAGGGCGAAGCGGTGGGGCCGGGCTCCACGGGAGATGGGCTCAGCTGCCTGCTCCCCAGCTTGCCCCCGGGGCTCTCTGGTTGTAATGGACATAGAAGTGGAAACGATTGAAGACCAGAAGCTCTGCATGTCCTGCATCGCCCAGAGCAGAGACCAGAAGACAGTCTACGCCAAGTCCTCAGGTAAACAAGCCCCCAGCCCAAGCCCAGGCCCCGTCCTGCGACCACCCAGCCCCAGAACAAACAGGAAGGAGGAGAGATTCCAAGGATTCCTCCCAAGCTGCAGTCGGTCCTCTTTAGGGTGGGATGGCCACCTCCTGGAGACACAGACGGAGTGCGGGAGAGCAGAACTAGGGACTTTTTCTCTGTATGAGTCATACAGCCTGTCCGAAAGGACGGCACCCGGGTAATGGGTGACTGGGCGCCACACGCCCAGAGTGCCCACCGTCTCCTGACCTCTCCGTGCGGCTCTTGCAGCTCAGCTCTCCCTTCTCTTGCAGGTGTCTTCCTTCAGCTGCAGCTGGAAGCGTCGTCGTCGTCCCAGGACAGTCGCTGTGCCTGCAGGAGGACCTGTCACTGCTCCTGCTGCCCGCCTGGGACCCACCACAGAGCAGGGAGCGGTCCTCCAGAAGCGGCGGCGAGGCCAGGGAAGGGCTCTTTCCTCTGAGCTAATAAAGTCTCCCAGCCCCATTCTCGGCCCAGGGCCCTTCTATGGTGGAAATCAAGATCTTCCCAGGGCATCCCACATACCCACCTGCCCATTCAGCACCAACTGAAAAGACTGAGTACCAGCCAGGCGCCGGGCACTAAGTGAGGCGCCAGGCACCCAGCAGTGACGCAGCCCCGACCTCAAGATGTGCCGTCTGGGGGCCAGGGGCCGAATGCGCAGCGCGCCCCGTCACACTTCTCCACGCCCACCCAGGCTTCCATCGTGAGGGCAGTGTCGTCTCAAACGGAGGGGGGAATGTGACTCTACGAAAGCAATCAGAAAACGCCTTCTAGAAAAGCTCTTCCTGAACTGTCTCAAAAGTGAAGTGGTGTTCCCTAGCCAGGCCGGGGAGGGGACGCTATCCCAGGCAGAGGGAAGGTAAGGGAGGGTGCAGAGGTGAAAACGCACAGGGACGGTGGAGAAGAGCCAGGTGTTGGGGAGCGCAGGCGTTTAGGGAAAGAGACGGTGAGCAGGGCAGGAGCCGGCCACGGAAGGCCACGGGAAGGCCACGGGAAGGTCACGGAAGGCCACGGAAGGCCACGGAAGGCTTCCTGAGCGGGGCTGGAGAGCTGGAACTCCGTCCTGCAGGCAACAGGGAGCCTCTAAAGGGCGTGCGCTGGGGAGCGGCACAGCTTTGTTGTTTTCAGCGAGACGGAAGGCGGGCACTGGTCAGGAGATCCCTGCTGGCTTTACACTGGAGACAGTAAGGGCGTGCAGGGGTCAGGGCCTCAGCGCTGAGAGGCACGGGAAAATGTTACAAACCCAGCAAGTGCAGGATTTTGCCACCAGTTATACAGTGGATCTGTGAAGGAGAGCTGTCTAGGGGGACTCCAGGTTTCTGGCTGACGGGTTTCCAGGAGATGATCACTGGAAATACAGAAAGAGGTGGGGGTAAAGAATGAGCTCAGTGTTCCACGCATCGAGCTTGAAGTGCCCATGGAAGTCGCACCATGTGGCCGGTGCCAGCGGGGACGTGGCTATGGCGCTATGGGTCTCAGGAGAGAGGAGCTACGGATTCAGATTGTGAGTCAATATGAAATGTGACCTAAAGCCCCTGGGAATGCCTTATGCAGAGTGAAAGTGAGGAGGACGCAAGGGGAATGACAGAGGTGAGGAGGGAGGGGAAATGGAGGGAGGGAAGGACACAGAAAGAGGTCAAATATAGAACCCGAACCTTAGGTCACACCGAGACTTCGAGTTGGGATAGAAGACCAAGGATCCACTGCGGAGGCTGAGAACAGGACAGGCATGACCATCCTGCAGAGGAAGAGGCCAGCGGTAGCAATGCTGACGAGAAGGCAAGGAAGATGAGAATTCAAAAGAAGCCTTTGAAGCAGCTGCAGTGGCTCACATCTGTAATCCCAACACTTTGGAGGCCGAGGCGGGAGGATTGCTTGAGGCCAAGAGTTTGAGACCAGCCTGGGCAGCAAAGTGAGACCCATCTCCACAAAAAGCAAGATAGTAGGAAAATAAAACGCATCTGCACGTAATAAAATTAAAAAGAAGCCTTTGGATTCGGTCACGAAGAAAATGCGGTTTCCTTTGCCAGAGCAATTTTAGGAGGTGGGAGAAAAATCCAGATTACAGTGGATGAAAATATGAACAGGGAATGAGGAAACGAATGGAGATGCTTCTTTCTAGGAATGTTGTTGTTATTCAAGGAAAGATATTCCAGTGTATTATAAATTGCTGTGGAGAGAGGCTGAAACCCTTAGGAGAAAGAGAGAAGGGCGCCATCCCACAGAGCAGCTCCCTCAGAGCTGTCTTGGAAGCCATGGGAGAGCGTCAGCAAGGCTGCCACCAAAAGGAAGGTGGCAGAGTGTAGATCGGGACGGGAAGTTGAGCGGATTCAACCCAAGTGCTTCAGCTTTCGCAGTGACGTGGAAGGCAAGGCCATCAGTGGGGAAAGAGAGGTCTGGGGGCAGGGGGATGGTTCGGAAAAGCGGCTGCAGGGATCAGGAAAACAGGTACCAGGTAGCTGTGTGGCCGAGACATGCTCGAGTGCCCAGCCGCTGGCAGAAAACAGGTGTCTGCAGTGGCACCAACCTTAGGAGAGAGGAAGGTGGGAGCCGGCTGGCAAAACCCAAGGGCAATGGTGGGTGAGTCAGGTGAGAACAATGGAAGGGGAGGAAAGAGAGCCACATGGCTGGTACACATTTCTAAGGACAAAAGATTTGCTATGAGGAAGAAGGACAATGGAGGAGGCAATGGCTACCCAGGAGAAGTCTGCAGCTCCTCTAAGCCCGGGGAGGAGAGGGATGGGACCAGCTTCCACAGAGAGGGCTGCAAGAAAGAGGTATCCTGTCTTGAGGCAGCCAGAATTCCACTGAGGCTAGCAGGTGGAGGGGATGTTCAGGCAGAGGTTAAGATTAGGGAAGGTTTACCAAAGAATGAGAGCTTCCAGGGCCATATCATAAAGGACTTTGTTATTAGGTATGGTAAAACCAAATACAGAAACAGATAAGTCTTTAAATCTCCAAAGCTTAGCCCATATCTTCAAATAGAATGTATTTCTCACTCACATAAAGTTCAGCCAGTGGTGTCTAGGAGTCATTCAGGAACCTGGCTGACAAAAGCTTTGTTATCTCCAATACATGACTTCCAAAATCACCCTCGGTGCTGGCATCCAGCTGCCAGATGACAGACAGACTCCACAAGGGAGATGTTCTGGGTCATCTCCAGGTGGTTCCACCGGCCAGAACTCAGTCACAAGGCCCCACCAAACTGCAAAGAAGGCTGGTTAGAAAATGTGGTCTAACTATATGTTGTCTGTTTTTGTTTTTTGGTTTTTTTGTGTGTGTGATCTACAAACTGTATTCAGATTTTGCCAATTGCCCACTAATATCCTTTTTGTGGTTCAGGATCCAATTCATTTTCTTCTTCTGTTTTTATTATTATTATTATTAAAAGACAGGTTTCACCATGTTGGCCAGGCTGGTCTTGAACTCCTGACCTCAGGTGATCTGCGCGCCTCAGCCTTCCAAAATGTTGAGATTACAGGCGTGAGCCACTATACCTGGCCCAGGATCCAATTCAGAATCATATGTCACATTTAGTTGTCAGGTTTCTTCCTTTTTTTTTTTAAGATGGGGTTTCACCGTGATGGCCAGGCTGGTCTTGAACTTCTGACCTCAGGTGATCCACCCACCTCGACCTCCCAAAGTGCTAGGATTACAGGTATGTTTTTTTTGTTGTTTGTTTGTTTGTTTTGAGCAGAGTCTCACTCTGTTGCTCAGGCTGGAGTGCAGTGGTGCAATCTTGGCTCACTGCAACCTCCGCCTCCTGGGGTCAAGTGATTCACCTGCCTCAGTCTCCAGAGTAGCTGGGATTACAGCGTGTGCCACCATAGCCTGCTAATTTTTTTTATTTTTAGTAGAGACAGGGTTTCACCATGTTGGCCAGGATGGTCTCGATCTCTTGACCTCGTGATCTGCCCGCCTCAGCCTCCCAAAGTGCTGGGATTACAGGTGTGAGCCACAGCGCCTGGCAGGTGTCATTTTTTTTTTTTGAAAGACGGGGTTTCACCATGTTGGTCAGGATGGTCTTGACCTCCCGACCTCAGGTGATTTGCCTGCCTTGGCCTCCAAAGTGCTTAGATTACAGGCGTGAGCCACCACGCCCAGCCAGGTGTCATGTTTTTTTTAATCCCCTTTCATTTGAAACAGTTCCTCTTTGTCTTTCATGACTTTGACGTGGTTTTTTTTCTCGATTTCTTTTTGTAGAGACAGGGTCCTGCTCTGTTGCCCAGGGTGGAGTGCAGCAACATGATCATAGATCACTGCAGCTTCGAACTTCTGGGCTCAAGGGTGGAGTGCAGCAACGTGATCATAGATCACCGCAGCTTCAAACTTCTGGGCTCAAGAGAGCCTCCTGCCTCCGCCCTCCGAGTAAATGGGACTACAGGCGCATGCCACCACGCTCGGCTAGTTTTTTAAAAATTTTTTTGTATAGATAGGGTTTCCCTATGTTGCCCAGGCCAGTCTCAAACTGCTGGCCTCAAGTGATTCATACCTTGGCCTCCCGAAGTACTAAAATTACAGGCACGAGCCACTGTTTGGAATCCAGGCTGCTGACATGTTTCTCAGAGTGCGAGTTGGTTGTTTTGTGAGTGTTCCAAGGTTTGGGTTTCTCATTGGTTTCCTTATAACTAGATTGAAGTTATGCATTTTTGTCAGCAATATTTCAGAAGCAATGCTGTGGCCTTCTCAGTGCTTCATGACAAGAGAAACGTGACGCTGATTTGTCCCATTAATGCCAACGTTCCCTTTGATCGGTTGATTACTGTGGTGTCTGCCATATTTCTCCACTGAAAATTACTATTTTTACCTTTTTAGTAAGTATCTTATTGGGAGATACTTTGAGATTGTATAAATATCCTGTTTCTCATCATACTTTTGCCCATTAATTTTAGCTTTTATTGACCATTCTTGCCTAAGGCAATTATTACTGTGATAGTGGCCAATGGGAGTTTTCTAATGCCATCATCCCTTCAACATGTTTTCATTCTAACTATATGTTGAAGAAAAAAGCAAAATAGGGAGCCAGGCAGGCAGGGTGGCTCATGCCTGTAATCCCAGCACTTTGGGAGGCTGAGGCGGGTGGATCACTTGAGGTCAGGAGTTTGAGATTAGCCTGGCCAACATAGTGAAACCCCCATCTCTACCAAAAAATACAAAAATTAGCTGGGTGTGGTGGCACACACCTGTAATCCCAGCAACTCGGGAGGCTAAGGTGGGAGAATTGCTTGAACCTGGGAGGCAGAGGCTGCGGTGAGCTGAGATCACACCACTGCACTCTAGTCTTGGGAGTGAGACTCTCTCACAAAAAAAAAAAAAAAAGAAGAAGAGGAAAGAAAGAAAGAAAAATGGGTTTGGTGAGTAGCCAGCAGCCACTGCCTCAGTTTGAGAGGAGGGCCAGTAGAAGATGAAAGAGTCTATGTAAAAACTCTTACTCTGGCAAGTAAAATATTCGGCTTATTAGAGTTCCAGGATCCAGGGCAGGAGCTGGGTATTCAGGAAATCAGAGAGAAAAAGGTTCAGGAACCGTTTGTGATATGGAGCCAGGTCAGAGAGTTGTGCACGGATTCAGCGGCAGTCGTGAGTCAGGAGGGTCAGGCTCCTTCTCCAGCACCTAGACCACGTGCTTCCTAAGCCATCACTCCCAAATGATGTGCAAAGGAGAGGTGCACGTGGATTTGAAGGGCCTCGATCCCGTGCCCTGGGAGAGGTGAGAGGACAGCACTCTGGGTTCCCACTGAAAGGAGCAGCTCTGCTCAAATCTGAAGACCCTTAGTGTACAAGAAAGAATAATGCTCTTTGAGATCAAAGATCTGGGTTCTAATCTCAACTCTGCTACTGTTTGGCACATCATTTCTTCCTGGGTCTGTTTCCTGTTCTGCAAAAATGAGGGTACATGAGGTGACATCCACGTTCCTTCCAGGTCAGATATTTCATTGTTCCAATCAAGCCAACTTTTGGCTACACACCTGCCAGTCTTACCTGAGGGCTCACAGATCCCCAGCCTTCCCACATTCTGCTTTATATTGCAGAGGGTCAGTGCCTGGGTGCCTGCAAACTGTATTTTCCAGTCTCTTTTATCACCTGGCTTTGGAGGCCCTGGTGCACAGTGGAAGGTGGGAAGAGGGAGAAGTAAGGTGTGATGGTTAATACTGAGCGTCAACTTGCCTGGACTGAAGGATGCAAAGTATTGATCCTGGGTGTGCCTGCAAGGGTATTGCCAAAGGAGATTAACATTTGAACCCGTGGGCTGGGAAGGGCATCCCCAACCCTTAATCTGGGTGGGCACAGTCTAACCAGCTGCCATCAAGGCCAGAATAAAAAGCAGGCAGAAGAATGTGAAAGACTAGACTGGCTGAAACTGGCTGAGCCTCCTAGCCTACATCTTTCTCCTATGCTGGATGTTTGCTGCCCTTGAACATTGGACTTCAAGTTCTTCAGCTCTGGGACTCAGACTGGCTTCCTTGCGCCTGAGCCCGCAGACGGCCGGCAGATGGCCTATTATGGGACCTGGTGATCGTGTGAGTTAAAACGCCTTAATAAACTCCCCTTTACATAGATATATATTCTATTCGTTCTGTCCCTCTAGAGAAGCCTGACGAACACACAAGGGATTTTTCTCCCTTTCTCTTTGCTTTGGGAGGGAACTTAAGTAGTGATTGTATCTCCATGGTTGTAGATCCTTCTAGACACCCCCTTACCATCCTGTTTGCCTTTTAAACTCTTCTGACACCACAAGCTCCGTGTTAAACTCCCTCCGCTGAGCCACTTAGCAAGTGCCATTTTCCTGGCCAGTTCCTGACAAATGCAGCCAGCTTGTGGATGATGTGTGGTCAATTTCAGTCCCACTGGTGCACAGCCTTCATTTAATATCCACACAGAGGACACGGAAGAGGAGAGGGAGGAGGAAGGTGAACTGTCAAAAATTTAGCACAGTCTGGTTAATTCCAAATCTCTGTCCATCTTTCCGCTGCTCACTGCACAGCTGAACAGCTGGAGAAAAAAACATACAACCATGCTGTCCAGTTTCAGTTTAAAGTCAGGATCACTACCCTCAAGTGGACCCTTACTGCAGTCCTGAAATCATCCTGAGCTCCCTAGGCCATTCATTCTCCTGCTCTCCTAGGCAGCTGTTCAAGTCCTTACCCTCTCTACTTAAATTCCTGATACTACCACCTTCCCTCTTATCATCACTCTCAGCTGATGATCTTGCTTCCTCTTACGTGGAGAAATCAGAAGCATTCAGAAGAGAACAAGCTTTCGGCATCACATCTCTCCACCTGCCAGTCCCTACACAGTTATTCTACCTTCTCTCCAGCATCTGTCCACACAGCAGGGAAACAACAACCCCTAGACCTATTTCTTATGCACAACATAAACGGTCTTGTCTACCTGGTCGCACTATTCCAACAACATTTTTTCTTCTCTCTGCATTATTGATTTTCCCCTTTCTATTGGATCTTTCCAATCAGGATACAAACATGCCATTGTTTCTCTCATTTATTTTCCTGGTTGAAGCTCGGTGGCTCACACCTGTAATCCAAGGACTTTGGGAGGCCAAGATGAGTGGATCACCTGAGGTCAGGAGTTTGAGACCAGCCTGATCAACATGGTGAAACCTCATTTCTACTAAAAATACAAAAATTAGCTGAGCATGGTGGCACACGCTTGTAATTCCAGTTACTCAGGAGGCTGAGGCAGAAGAGTCACTTGAAGCCGGGAGGTGGAGGTTGCAGTGAGCCGAGATCACACCGCTGCACTCCAGCCTGAGCAACAGAGTGAGACTCCGTTGCAAAAAAAAAAAATTCCCTTGATTCTACCCCCTCCTCTGGCCATTACCCTACTTCTCCCCTACTCTTTCAGCAAACTCTTCAAGAGAGTTGTCTTTGCTCACTCTCTTTCTCCGTCCATTCTCTGAGCCCACTTTGATCAAGCTTTTGCGTCACCTCTCCACTGAAACTGCTCTTGTCAAGATCACAAATACTTCCCACTGCTAACTCCAGCGATCAGTCCCCAGTCCTCATCTCACTCATCTTGCCTCATGCTCTGGCACAGCTGGCTCCTCCTCTCCCTTGTCTCTCAATGTTGGAGCACCCAGGACTCAGTCTTCGGATCCTTTCTCTTTTTACCTACATTTCATCAAGTCTCGTGGCTTTACGTTCAGTCTACGTTTCTCCTGGTGTCCACATTTAAACTTCCAGCCTGGACCTCTCCTCCGAGCTCCAGACTCCACAGCCTACTGGACGTCTGCACTTGATCTCTAACAGACACCTCAGCTTGAGCAGACCCCAAACTGAGCACCTGATTTTGCCTCCTCTCAGTAAATGGCAACTGCATTCTTCCAGTTGCTGCTCCTCTTTCTTTGGATGAGGATGGATCCATCAGGAAATCCTGTTTACTCTTATGTTCAGAATAATCCAGAAACTGACTACTACAGCCCTGATCATGTCCCAATCATCTCATCCCAAGATTATTTCAGTCGTCTCCTATCTGCTCTCCCTACCTTGACCCTTACCCCTTCACTCTATTCTTAACACAGCCACCAGAGAGAACCTTATAACACATAAGCCAAGTCATATCACTCCTTAGCTTACCACAAGTAGAAGCTAAAAGTGCTACAGTGCCTGTGAGCCCCAACAGAGTCTGGCCCTATCACCTCTCTGACCTCATCTCCCCTCATTCGTTCTGTTCCAGCTACACTGGCCCCGTGCCTCTTGGGAGCACTCCAGGCACGGTCCTGCCTAAGGGCCTTTGCGTTTGTGATTCCTTCTGCCTAGAACGCTTTTCCCTAGATATTCTTCCTCCTTCCTTCATATCAATACTGAAATGAGATGGCCATCCCTGACCAGTCTATTTAAAAACTGTATACTCCCCTGGTACCTTCGCTCATCCTTCCCTACGTTAATTTTTCCTACAACACTTGTTTCCATCTAATAAATCATATTTTTATGAATTTATTTATGTCCATTGACTTTCTTCCCCCACTAAAGTATAAACTACATCTGGCCAGAGGAGTTATCACTGCGATATCCCCAAAGCCCAGAATAGTGCCTGGAACATAGTACGTACTCAATAACTGTGGTTGAATGAATGAATGAAGCCACAAAATCAAATTTCCCGGGGTCCCACCCTACTTCTGGACTTCTTATAATGGAAGCCAAGTGTCCATATCGTTAAATCAGACTGAGCTGGGTTTTCTGTTTTCTCACACTTTTAGCGGATGTCAGCCTAACTGATGGCCATGTGTTATCTTGTTTAATCCTCATACCAACTCTGAGAGTTTTATTCTTCTGGTTTCCAGATGGAAAAGGTAAGTCCCAAAGAGATTAAGTTACATGCTAGAGGTCACACAGCTAGTCAGTTGCAGAGTCCAGATTCCCAGCCCACCTGACTGATGCCAAAGCCATAAAAACAGCTGCACTGCAAGAAGACTGGCCCTCCCCAGAAACACCAGCAGGGCTGAGCTGAGTCAGGATCCACAGGAATGGAAGGTCTGGAGGCTGCCAGGGATCTCCACAAAAGAAACACTTACTCTGTTAAGATCTTCAAGTATCAGATGACAAAATAATCACTGCCTTCCCTGGTGTTTCATCTTGTTTGTTTCCTGCATTTCACAATTTGTCTTATTGTTGCTTGCATGCTTATTGTCTAGCTCTCCCCTTACACAGCTGTCTAGTCTGTGTATTCCCAGTACCTAGCACAGAGCCTGGTACATTTTAGGCACTTCAATGAATGCATGGACAAATTGATTGGATGAACACATTTTGCTTACTACTTCGCTCATCAAATACACCCTGATTGAGTACCTGCTTTGCACTAAGCACTGTTTTTATTATTCTTAGTCTAGTAAGAGAGGTAGACATTAAACAAATAACCACATAAATAGAGGGGGGAAACCGTAATCAATGTCATAAAGGAAAAGTATGGGGTACTGTCAAAGCGTACAGCGGGTGCCCTAATTTAGATGGGAGAGTGTCAATGAGGGCCTCCAGAGCTGAAGCATGAAGGGGAAGAGTGGTCCTAGGAGAGGAACTATCCTTGCTGCCTTTCTTTTCTTTAAAATTTTTATTTATTTATTTTTTGTAGAGATGGGGTTGCTCCATGTTGGTCAGGCTGGTCTTGAACTCCCGACCTCAGGTGATTCGCCATCCTCGGCCTCCCAAAGTGCTGGGATTACAGGCGTGAGCCACCGCACCTGGCCCTCCTTGCTGCCTTTCAGGGACTGAAGGATAGTAGGTGTGCAACTAATGGTCTCATCTTCTCCGTGGTGGCCTGTGCTTCCTGAGATCTGCCAGAGATGGAGGGCATAGGCCAGCTTGATCCTGCCTGTTGGATCCAGCTTTATTTTCAGTCTTTCTATGTCCAGAAATCCTGAGCCTGGCCACTTTTCCTTGAGCCAGAATAATTCAGAGACTATTAGAATGACGCAGAGAACTGATCACTGCAAGTCACTCTACCTTGGAGCTACTGGAATGGCTCCAGAACAAGGCACTGGGACCCGAGGCAGAATTCCAACAAGGAGGGTTTTACAGAAGGCAGACTCCACCTGGGAGGGCTGGGGTGGGAACCAAGCACCAAAGAAGACGGGAGGCCAGTGTCCACTGGCGGCTGTCTCCCTCTTCTCTGTAGCCCTCCCCAACCCCTAAGCAGCCCAGCTCCAGCAGAGAAGGCCTGGGCACAGGAATGGATTGCTGCTAGAAACCTGGCTTCAGCTGGAGGAAGTCAGAAGGCTGGGCTGATGGCCGCGCAGACAGAGCTGTGTTTATCCAGGAAAACAGGTAGGACGTAGGCAGCAGAGGCCCCTGCCAGCACCTCCCAGAAGGACTGCGCGGGGCGAGCAAGCTGGGGAGGAAGCTGCTCCCCTCTGGCTCTGAACCCAGAGGCGACCCACAGGTAAGGCCTGCACTCCGGGCGCGCGACGGAGAGGGTCGCGGGCTCGGATCCCAGGGCAGAGGGTGGGAACACGGTGCTC
>PVKP010042740.1:0-17867 GCA_004027715.1 Plecturocebus donacophilus
CAAGGATATCCAGGACTTGAACTCAGACCTGGAACAACTAGACTTAACAAATAAATACAGAACTCTCCTCCCACAAATCCACAAAACATACATTTTTCTCAGTATCACATTATACCTATTTTAAAAAGTGACCACATAACTGGAAGTAAATCACTCCCCAGCAATTGCATAGCATTTCACAGGTTTAAATAAAATATTGATTGGCTGCTTATTCGTTATTTTCATCCCCTATTCCTTCCTGTCTCCATTGTTAAACACAATTATTGGCATAAAAGAGGTTTTTAATACCCATTTTTAGACTGTATTCTAGCCTGAGCAATAAAACAAGAATCTCATTCTCTCTCCCTCTTTCTCTTCCTCTTTCTCTCTTTCATTCTTTTTTTTTCTTTCTTTTGCTGTTTCTTTCTTTCTCCTTTTCTCTTTTTCTAAAATCTCTTCCTCTTTCTTTCTCTTTCATTCTTTTTTCTTTCTTTTGCTGTTTCTTTCTCCTTTTCTCTCTTTTTCTAAAATCTCTTCCTCCTTCTTTCTCTCTTTCATTCTTTTTATTAAAAAAAAAAGAAGGTGAAAAGACAGCCTACAGAATGGGAGAAAATATTTACAAATCAAGTATCCGTTAAGGGCCTAGTGTCCAGATATAAAGCAATTCATCACAAAAACCAGAATACTCAGTTAAACAATGAGCAAAGGATCTGAATAGACCTTCTTTATAAAAGACATACAGGTAGCCAAGAAGCACATGAAAAGCTGCTCAACATCATTAGTCATTAGGGAAATGCAGATTAAAACCACAGTGAAATATCACTTTATAACCACGAGGATGGCTGTAAAAAAAAGTTGGTGAGGATGCGCAGAGATTGGAACACTGGTGGGGATGTAAAATGGTCCAGTTTCCGTGGAAAACAGTGCTCTGGCGGTTCCTCAAAAAGTTAAATGTAGAGTTACTATATGATCCATTAATTCTACTCCTAGGCATATGCCACGAAGAACTGAAAAGAGGTACTCAAATACTTGTACATTCATAATAGCCATAAAGTAGAAGCAACCCAAATGTCTGTGATGAATGAGCAAATTGTGATATATACATACAATGAAAAATTATTCAGCTGTAAAAAGAAATGAAATACTGATACATGCTACAATGTAGATAAACCGTGAAAACATTATGCTAAATAAAAGAGGCCAGATACAAAAGGTCATATATTGTGTGATTCCATTCACAGGGCTTGTGCAAAGTAAGTCAGTACATGGAGATTAAGTAGATTTGTGACTGCCAGGGAATAGGCAATGGGGGAATAACTACTTAGTGACTATTGAGTGATTTAGGGGTGAAGAAAGTGTTTTGGAGTTAGATAAGGTGGTGATTGCCACTGTTGTGGATGTGGCAACTAAATGCCACTGAGTTGTTCACTTTAAAATGGTTAATTTTGTGTTAGGTGAATTGCAGCACATAGAAAAGTTGATATGGTTTAAATGTGAGTAATTAGTTCCCAGCAGGAAGAGGGTTTAGATCTACAGTATTAAATATTTTCCCACTGAAATCACATGGCACATATAACACCTACAGTCAATGGCATCCACACAGGAAATGCACTCCAGGGAACTTCCAGGATTATGCACAATTTCTGTGAGTTTGCTGAATACCACCTCATCAGCTTTGTTATGTTAACTCTGATTAATTACAAGTTACTCGTGGCATCTCTCTCAGAAGCAAGGTGAGGTGATTAAGTGATGGTCATTCTAACTTTTGGTAATTTTGAGGGACAGCACTGTGGGGAGAAAATACTAGTGTAAAAACTTACATTTATCTGGGTGCACTGGCTCAAGCCTGTACTCTCAGCACCTTGGGATGCCAAAGCAGGGGGATCGCTTGAACCCAGGAGTTCAAGACCAGCCTGGACAATGCAGTGAGATCCTATTTCTAACCCCCTCCCCAAAATAATAATAATTAGCCAGGCATGGTGGCATAAATGTGTAGTCCCAGCTACTCAGGAGGCTTAGGTGGGAGGATTGTCTGAGCCCAGAAGGTTGAGGCTACAGTAAGCCATAATTACACCACTGCACTCTAGCCTAGGTGACAGAGCAAGACCCTGTCTCAAAAACCAAAAAAAAAGCTATATTTATGTAGAGAAGCCTAAAGAGTAATACAAAACTTGTACCCTAATTCCTCTACCTAGATCACATCTACTGACATCTAAAAATAAATATAAGGGGGCCAGGCACGATGGCTCACGCCTGTAATCCCAACACTTTGGGAGGCTGAGGCGGGCAGATCATGAGGTGAGGAGTTCGAAACCAGCCTGGCCAATACGGTGAAACCCCATCTCTAATGAAAGTGCAAAAATTAGCTGGGTATGGTGGTGTGTACCTGTAGTCCCAGCTACTCGGGAGGCTGAGTCAGGAGAATTGCTTGAAGCCAGAAGGCAGAGGTTGCAGTGAGCTGAGATCACGCCACCGCACTCCAGCCTGGGCAACAGAGTGAGACTCTGTCTCAAAAATAATAATAATAATAAAATAAATGGATGAATGAATAAATAAATAATTATAAGAAATACATTGTTAGAATTGTAAGATTCAAATGGTATAAAAAGGTACAGACTAGAAAGTGAAGGCTTCTCTACTTAGTACAGTCACTGTTAATATGTTCTTGTGATTCTGTTTGTTTTCTTAAAAGAACCATTTTATGGTTATGTGTATATGCTTACACAATTCAAAAAAATAGAGGTGTCATTACAGATTTGCATATGGCTTTTTCCACTCGATATACCTTGAAGCCTTTTTCATAGGTATGCACACCTAAGGATGTACTTTATTTGTTTAGGTGGCCGCATCATCACGATAATAATCAGCACTGATTGAACATTTGCTGTGTGCCAGCACTAAATGCATTAATCTCGCCACAGCCCCGTAAGGGAGATGCTACCACTACTCATTTTACACAGGCGGGAACGGAAGTGCAGGGACGCCCAGGAAGAGATTAAAATTCCATGTGTCTGATTCCAGAGCCCAGGCTCTCACCAACACAAAATTCTACTCCTCTACACAGTTAGTTTGTGGGAGAGCTGGGATTTGTTGTCATTTATAGTTTACGCAGCTTCTATGTTTTGCTGTTTTCTGGTCCAGTTCCCTAAGGCATGTGTGCCATACAATTCACACTTCAGCCCTCAGGGACTCTACCTTAATGGGTTTTCTTGATGTTGTCTTCCTTAAATTGGAAGAGAAAAGGAAGATCCTAGAAGACTAAAACAGTTATGATTGAGGTTTGCAGAATTGTTCCCAGTAATGGTTACCAGCTCTTGATCTATTAGTCCAGAGCATAGAGAATCTGTACTTATAATAGCTTGGACTGCACACCAAAGTAAGTCTTTATAGACTGTTCTGTCCTGTAGGGGAGAAAAGTCCTCATTGTTCCTCGGGGACGCGACATGAGAGAACAGCACACTGAGGCTTTATGGGTGACCCTGCCAGGGGTGAAGAGGCACCAGTATGAAGGCGGGGACAGGGAAGTTGAGCTCGTGACCTCTGTCCAGTGGACCTTTGGTTCATTCTTTCTTTCTTCTCACTGTGTCTCATTGTATCTCCCTGAACCCAGCTCCAGGTTGAAACGTAGCTGTAACCCCAGCTAACAAACAGGCTTTCCTTGAACAGGCCGAAAGGTACACAGTGAGTCTATTTTGTGACTTTGTGGAGGTGTGGGCAGTGAGATGGCTGTCTACTGGGATCTGTGTTCTGGCTTTTGTGAAGAAGGGAAGACATGGGAAGCACGCTGATGCCAGCCTTGCTGCTACTGGTTTGTGGGAGTGTAAACAACTAGCTGGTTTGGATCTAGGATGGAGATGAAGTGTAATAGAAAACCTGGGTTGCAGGACCTTTTTCCTTTGGTCAGCAAAACGGCAGGATGCTGCTGTCTGCGTCCCGGCTGACCCTGGCGTTCTTGGCCGCTGCCGATACAGTTTGCCATTTAGATCCGTTTAGCAGAAAAGGACATTCATCTAGAAGGATCCTGCCTTGTAAAAATGCAGGCTTGGCATGCACTGGGGCCCTGGGAAATCATTCTTAAATATATGAATCCTTTTCTAGGGGAGAGTTGCAGGCAGTAGCACGCAAAACTGGGCACTACTGTGGCAGATCAGCCAGCAGGTTCTCGTGTGGCGGACACTGTGGAAAGGATCTTTTGTGCCAGTTTGGATAAAGCAACAGATTCATGGGTAGGAAATCAGTGTTTGAAATTAGATGCTGAGGCCGTAGGGTGAGATCACAGTGGAGCAGAAGTTTGAGCTGGGTTCGGAGAAGGTCTGCAATATTTTCCCTGACCTCTGAAGTTGTCCAAACCACTAAGTGAAGAAACATACTTCCTTTGGTTCATCTGACCAAATTATCATCTGCAAACTTTTGGCCTGGTTGCCTCAACCTAACTGCAATCTTCCTGTGTGCTTGAGAGAGTACTGGGTGTGGAGGAAGCGGGGGCAATGTATTGTTGCTCCCCAGGGTCAAAACGTGAACAGACCAAACGGTCCAGATGGAAACCAGAATGATGATTTCACTCCTGGAATGAGGCATCATCTTTCCGAGCACATGCATTTTTCTTTCATGTCTCTTTTCTTTTTTCCTTTTTAAATTTAATTTCAGTCTTTTTCAGATAGGGTCTCGCGTTGTCACCTGGGCTGGAGTACAGTGGTGTGATCATGGCTCACTGCAGCCTTGAACTTCTGGGCTCAAGCATCCTCCTGCCTCAGCCTTCCACGTAGCTGGGACTATAGGCACATACCATCACTCCTCTCAAATTTATTTAGTTTTGATGTTTTGTAGTTATGGGGTTTTGCTGTGTTGCTCAGGCTGGCCTTGAATTCCTGGGCTCAAGTGATCCTCCTGCCTCGGCCCTGCAAGTTCATTTTTCTTTTTAAAATAAAGTCAGGCCGGGTGCGGTGGCTCACACCAGTAATGCCAGTACTTTGGGAGGCCGAGGTGGGTGGATTATGAGGTCAAGAGATCGAGACCATCTTGGCCAACATGGTGAAACCCAGTCTCTACTAAAAACACAAAAATTAGCTGGGCGTGGTGGGGCATGCCTGTAGTCCCAGCTACTCAGGAAGCTGGGCAGGAGAATTGCTTGAACACAGGAGGGAGAGGTTGCAGTGAGCCGAGATCACGCCACTGCACTCCAGCCTGTCGCCTGGTGACAGAGCACGACTCTGTCTCAAAAAAAAAAAAAAAAAAAAAAAAAGTCAGTCAATTGTAAAGCTAGAATGTAAAAACAAGCATCTTCTGATGGATGAGAGGACACACACAGCTTTCTGTAACTGAAATTCTGAGTGCACGTGCAGCAGTGCCTTTAAACAATGACTTTGGCCTGTGGTACAAATTTGATACATTGAGCTTAACTGTGGCTGAATGAGCGCTCCTGGTGCTTTGGCTAGAGGCAGGACTTGGATGTTGGCAAGGCCCTGACATCAGGCCACAGCGATCTTTCCCAGGCTCTGCATGTCTACGTTTTTTCTAGGTAGGACACATCATTCTTTTGATGTATTTCTTTCCAACCACAATGGCAGAGCAGCACATGAATAAGTTATGGTTAGACAAAGAATACTTGTAGCAGAAACTTGAGCTGGTGCATGTAAAAAAGTGGTGCATTTAATGGTATAATGGCAAAGTGAAGGGACTAAATGGAAAGAGGTGGGCCCAGGGCTCATCTACAGATTCTGTGGGACGTTTCCTTCTGGGGATCAAGCTTTAGATGCCTGCTGCCTAGCCACAAGTGAACATCAGAGGGTCACAGCATACCCCAAGGTTCTGTTAACAGAGTAAAATAGCATCCCTTGCAACCCAAAGGCAGGAACACAGCTGGGCCCCAGGAGGACAGGAAATGTGCTAGAATCCCTCGTGGTCCTGAGAGTGCTGTCTTCTGGCTGCTTGGCTTAGCTCCCCTCCACACCCCAGCTTCTTCTTGCCTTGCCGACTCCCCCGCAGGGAGTAAAAGAGGCTGCCTCCAGCCTTCACTCACACAGCTTTGTTTCTGCATGTTTCCCAGCCTCTGTGTGGAAGGACATGCTGAGAGCCCTTTCTCCACCATGCTTGCATTGACTGACTACATGTCTGTCTGTGACACTAGCTCGGTCCTTTTGTTTGTTTTTTTAGATGGAGTCTTGCTCTGTCACCCAGGCTGGAGTGTAATGGTGCGATCTCAGCTCACTACAACCTTCGCCTCCCTGGTTCAAGTGATTTTCCTGTCTCAGCCTCCTGAGTAGCTGGGATTACAGCTGCCCGCCACCGTGCCTGGTTAATTTTTATATTTTTAGTAGAGACGGGGTTTCACCGTGTTGGCCAGGCTGGTCTCGAACTCCTGACCTCAGGTGATCCACCCACCTTGGCCTCCCAAAGTGCTGGGATTACAGGCATGAGCCACCACACCCAGCCCAGCTTGGCCCTTTTAATGGTCAGAACTGTGCAACGTGGAGGTCTGAAGGCAGCTGCAGCTTTCATTATGATGTCTGTGTTGGGTGGCTCAGTATTGAGCAGATCCTGACTGATGTAACATCATTCTTCTGAAATTTCTACGTCCGTATGTTTTACATATTCTATGATACTTTGGTACAGTAGTTCATGTATGTAATTTATAAATGAATACATACATATTAGAGGATGCACACAAACTCTTTTACAATTAGGGATGTGCAGCAAAGAAGTTTGGAGACTTTTACTTTATGGAATGTCTACACTATATATAGGATGTTTATCCAGAATATCTCTGGGAATATGCAGTGATTCATACAAGGAACATGTCATATCTTGATAAACACATACTACACATTTTCTTTCTTGACTCCAAACAAAACTTAAAAAGATTTATATCCATAGCTTAAGATATGTACAAGTAGAATTTCATGTTTCAAACATTTACTGATATTCTCACATTATCATGAGAAAGAAGACTGTGATTGTGCTGTGGGATTGTTACTAAGTTGCCTATACTTATTTGCATGAAATGATTTTTAATATAAAATTTAACCAAAATTGCTCAATTATAAGAAATGAATGGCTTTATTTGAGATACTTCTATGATTTGAATGTTTGTTCCCTCTAAAACTCATGATGAAACTTAATGCCTAGTATATTGAGAGGTGGGGCTTTTAGGAGGTAATTGGGTCATGAGGGCTCTGCTGTCATGAATGAGTTAATCCATGACAGGAGTGGGATTAATGGGATTACTGGGTTGTCGCAGGAGTGGCATTGGTGGCTTTATTAGAGGAGAAAAAAAGATCTGAGCTAGCTCAGCCCCCTTGCCGTGTGATGCCCTGCTCCACGTATGGACTCTACAGAGTCCTCACCAGCAGGAAGGCTCTCACCAGATGCAGCTCCTCAACCTTGGACTCTCAGCCTCCATAGCCATAAGAAATAAATTCCTTTTCTTTGTAAATTACTCAGTTTCAGGTGTTCTGTTATAAATAACAGAAGATGGACAGAGAAAGATACCTTGGCTCTGAACTTTTTTCTTCCTTGGCTTTTGAAGGGCTCTTCTGGTCCAGTGTGAATTCTATAAGGCTTTTTTGACTTCTTTAGGACTCAAGAGGTGGGCTGAAGGTCTTTTAGCAATGGAGAAAGTACATACTAGGAGATGGAGGCATGGGAATTGGCTCTAACCCAATTTTTACAAGTAGCTGTGTGAATTCTGCTGGGGCTCAAGTTCTTAATCTGTAAAATGGGAATGATGACACCTCCCGGAGTCATCATGAAGATCAAATACAACTATGAATGTGATTGTGCTCTCTGAGCCATAAATCCTAAAGGGTAGGTAGGTTATGATGAAGAAAGGCCATTGTTGAGTTTCTCAAGAACCTCTGATGCAGGGCGTGTTCTAGTGTATCATGTGTAAGGAATCCTTTCCAAGCTGGAGAAAAACCGTGTGGTGCCAAGTGCATCACCCCTGCACATGAGCAGTCCCACCCAAGACGGGGGCGGGGCACAGGGCTCCTGCCACTCTGTGTCATGAAGAGGAATTGAAAACAAAACTTCACCCGTTGAAACCTTGAGGTCTAGCACTGTATCTTGTCCCTGTTTGTGCATCTTAGGTGCTTGTGTGATAAGGTACCATCGGCCCTCGGTATCTGTGGGTTCCATGTTTGCGGATTTAACAATGTTGGGTTTAAATTACTGGGAAAAAAATTTGTGTCTGTATTGAACAAGTACAGACTTTTTCATTTTGTTTGAAATGGAGTCTCACTCTCTCACCCAGGCTGGAGTGCAATGATGTGATCTCAACTCACTGCAACCTCCACCTCCTGGGTTCAAGTGATTCTTCTGCCTCAGCCTCCTGAGTAGCTGGGATTACGGGTGCACACCACCGCGCTTGACTAATTTTTGTATTTTTAGTAGAGACGGGGTTTCACCATGTTGGCCAGGCTGGTCTCGAACACCTGACCTCAAGTGATCCACCCGCCTCGGCCTCCCAGAGTGCTGGGATTACAGGTGTGAGCCACTGTGCCCAACCCAGACTTTTTTCTTGTCATTATTCCTTAAACAATGTGGCATAACAATGATTTACATAGGATTTATGTTGTGTAGGTATTATAAGTAATCTAGAGATAATTTAAAGTGTACAGGAGGATGTGCGTGGGTTATATGCAAATACTGTAACATTTTATATCAGGGACTTGAACATCCTTGGATTTTGGCATCCACAGTAGTTCCTAAAACCAATGCCCCAGGGATACTGAGGGACAACTGCATGTACTATCTAACACAGTGCCTGGTATGGCCTAGACATGGAATATATGTTTAGTGAGTGGAAGAATAAAGGCATTATCATACCTGGTTGTCTCTCTGGCACTTGTCACAGGATTGGAAGCCCAGATGGTGTTTGTGAAGAGGCAGGAGTAGGTATAGTACTGAGAGGTCAAGAGCTTGGGTTTCTGAGGCACAGACCAAGTTCAATTGTATCACCTCCCTGAGCCTGTTTGCCCAACTGTAAGGTGTCACACTAGTACATCTCTTATAGAATTGGACTGAAGATTAAATGAAGTGATACAAACTAACAGAGTCTAGCATACAGGAAAGCTTAACAGAATGTTAACTATCATTACCGTCATTACTAACAACACGATTAGTGGTCTTAACAATTCATACATATTCATGATACTAGTAGTCTTAATGATTCATAGATACTGGAATCTTATTAGCTCCATTTTTTCTTGATGTCTGTGACTGCCTTCTCTTGATTTTTCCCTCAGTCACCATCTTTTACTGCATTTTCAACCCAACTGGCCACATGTACCTGCTTTGTAGCCCAGGTTTCCTTCAGTGCCCTTGGTATTACCGTCTGCGAGCAGGAGCTTCCTTTAGCAGGGTTTCAGATGAGTTTTCTGTGCTAGGGGAGTCCAAGGCATTTTTGGTCAGCCAGGGCCGTTCTTGAGGATTGACGACACGCCGTCAATGTTAGCTCATTGCTATGATACCCAACCTAGCAGTAAGGAGCTGATATGCAGTCACTTGCTCTCCTCTTTGACCTTCAGCGATTCTTGGACTGGGGAACAATTGAGGACACTGTCCAGGAACCAGAGACTGCATTTCCATGGCCTCGTGGTCAGGAGCACATGGATTTAGGTTGTTATCAAGAGGTTTGTACACATCCAAGGTTGTCTCTGTTTTCATTGTCAGTCCTAGCCGTCACACCCCAATGTCCCTCCTTTGAATGAATGAAAGACACTAGCCTGCCTCACCTCTGACCTCAGGAGGCCTGGACGATTGAAGAGGAAGTGGGGGCTTTTGCTGCCCCTGCTCAGAGGCTGCACTGTGGCATGGATTCTTCTGGCAGCTGTGGTTTAGGCTGCCTTGTGTTTCCTGGTAAAATTTCTTAAACTAAGAGTCATATTTTAGCGTTTTTCTCCAAAGAGCATAGATTGAAGATGAGGGCTTAGTAATTTCCCTCAAGTTGAAAATTCATTGATGACTTTTATTTGTAATGTCTGTTAAATACTTGCAGAAGCACTGGATGATTGGAGAAGCTTTAAACCATGAGAAAGTCACGCGAGCATGGTAGCTGTGGAGAGTGAGAGTTTTCTCGAACTCTGTAGGCCCTGACATGCTCCCTCCCTTGCTTCCACATTCCTTCCCTCATGCAGTACAATCATCAAGTCTATGCCCTGATATAGCTGACTTTCATAAGTATAAGATAATTCCTAATACATCATGGTTCAAAAACCATTATTATTTAACTGGAACAGTGATAGAATCAGGAAAGTAAGTTGTGAGCAGACTGTAATATTCCTGGCTTATAAATAATGTGGAAGTGTATTAACTGCTTGCTCTTCTCTGTTCACTTTGCAAGTGTGCATGTATCTCATTTGATTAAATCACTCTGCTACAATCTAGTGTCCTGATTAAGGGGTTACAGCAGTTAACTGTATTGCACAGGACCTTGGCTTGGCAGTCTGCAAAGCCTTGAGCGTTAATTTATATTTGTCAGTGGTCTGAGGATGCCAATTTTTCAAATTTATCATGGTTGGGATTTGTGAACTCTTCCTTTTGTCTGCTTTATAGAAGTGAGCATGAAATGTAGGCAAAGGTGTCATTGTAGAGTCTTAACATTGATATGATAGCCTCTGGTGTTTTAAATTAGGTCACTGTCATCTATGATAATGCTTGGCACATAGTAGGTGCTCAATAAAAATGCAGCAAATGACTGAACAGCTCCTAAATGGCCTCTGTTTCCAGTTTTGCTTTCCTCCAGTCCTCTTAAGATTCCATCACTGGATGGTTCTCATTGGTTCCCACTGCCCTCAGAACAAAGTCCAAACTCCCTAACAAAGTGATGGTTGGTGCCCTTGACCCCAGCTGTGTATGTTTAAGAGTCTGTTCTGATTGATTGGTGCCCTTCTGTGCTATGGCCAAACCCTCTGACATGCTCCTACCAGAGTTTATGTCTTAGCCTGCAGCACATTCGTTCCTCTCTTGTTTCTGGGTTACTTGTCCTTGGTCGGCATGTCGGTATGAGTTGGAGTTCAGTCAGGGAAGTAGAGATACTCTGAGTGTTATGGTAAAAGGAATTTATTACAGTATTCCCACTTGATACCAGTGTGGGTGGCTGGGGAAGGGGAGGCCTGGGAGCTGGCACCTCAAGATCAGAGAACCATATGTAAACAGCAGCACCTGGCATGGTAGATGGTTGTAGCTCTCAAGGAAGCTCTGAGAAGCCAGAGGTGCCCAGCAGGGAAGTTGGCCTGCAGTGGGGATGTGGAGTGGGTGTCTGTGGGCAGCCACTGCTCTGTGTAGCTCCTGCCTCTGCACTCTACATCGGAGGGAAGCCTGGGCTGCTGTCGGGAGAAGAGTTAGATACAGAAGAGAGGAGTGGGGACAAGTGGGGCTCTGCTGGAACCTCATCATCTCTGTGTGCTAAAGACCTTCAGAGAGTAATGCCCAATCTTCCTGCAAATTCCTCTTTTGGCCAACTCTAGCCAAGAACTCTATGGAGAACGGGCTTCTGGGAAGTGTGTGGTATTCCCAGCTTTAGCCACATTGAACCTAGGGTGATCCAGGACACTGCATGCTGGGTCCATGTAACAGTGTCTGTGTGGGCATGTGTGTGCACACATGCATGTATGTATGCAGGTGCATGTATGGATGTGTTCATGCGTGTGCTTTAGCTCCCTTTTGGGGAATGTGCAGGCATGTCAGAAGTGGGGAGCTAGAACGTCTGGGTTAGGGCAGAGGGTGAGACGCCCTCTTTGAGGCCCCTTGTAGGGGCTAAGGCAACTCTATCCTGGATGCTAATCCATCATGTTGGCTTCTGATTAACTCCAGTTCTGGGAATGCCTCTAAGATTTCTGGTTCATCTTCTTCCTTGTGTAAGAGCATGTACTTACCATAAATCTTGCCCTTAGGTCAAAACAACCTTGATGTTATCACACTTACCATAAATCTTGCTGTGAAGCAATTGCCTCGCATATCCCTTCTGAAGCATGGACACCATCTCCCTACCATGCGTAAGCCTGGGTCTGGGGATGATAGTGCAGGGATCCCCTATTTTGTCTGCGGGCTACCTGAGACATGGCTCCTGTTCATACGTCCCATTAAATATTGCTCTCTGAGCCAGGATCGCGTCACTGCACTCCAGCCTGGCGATAGAGCGAGACTCCGTCTCAAAAAAAAAAAAAAAAAATATTGCTCTCTGAGAGACTGGAGCTTCTCAGAGAGCAACATTTAATTAAATTAAAGCTTCCTCTCGGCTTTTTTGGTTTTTGGCAGTAGGTTTGCAAAATGACCTGCTCACCACGGAACCAGCTCATTCCAGTTAGAGTGGGATCAGCAGGATGGGGGAGTACAAAGCATAACCCAGGCTCCTCAATCCACATGTTCATGGGGAGGTGCTGGCTTCTCTGCCTCCCAGGGAGAAAAGCCTCAAACGCCTGACTACGCTGACTCACTGGGACAGCCTTCATTCTCTGTGGCCTCTGCTATGTTCTCTCTCTTCCTCCCTTCTCCGTTCACCACTCCTGCCTGCCTCTTTGCTTGGCTAATGCAGCCTTTTGGTTTCGGATTTAGTGCCCTTACCTTCATGAAGCCTTCCCTGATTGCTCAAATGTGGGCAGGTGTCCCTGTGCATCCCCATCACAGCACTTGTCACAGTTGATGCCACTTCCCAGTTTACTTGCCTGTGTTCCTCACTGGACCAGGAGCCTGTGAGGGTAGAGACATGGGATCTTGCTGGGACTTACAGCAATAGCCATGTGCTTCCCTTCCCAGTGTCACACAAGTGAGATATGGTCTGGTGCATCTGATTCTGAGTCTCAGCTGTGTGTGAGTATGGCATGACCTTTCATCCACCCCCATCTCGATCTCCCCACGAGGACGAAAGCAAGGATGACCACAAAAATGACCACCACTGCCGAGGCCTCTGCTCTGAAAGTGCTGTATGTTGGGTGGGACTGCCAGACGGCGTAACCAACAACATCTGTAGAATTCACCAATGTGCCCTGGTGGGTGGGACAGGTCAGTAGAAGATCTTTGAGATCAAGCAGTGTGTGGCTTTGAGATGGAGAAGCGGTAGTAGCTTTGTCCTTCCCAGGGTTTGGACCCAGGTTGCCTTGGGAATGGATGTTCAGACATCAGGAAGGTGGCCTGAAACACAGCTGCTTGGCTCTGCAGAGTGGAAGGCACTTAGAGGACATTTATCTATCCAGTGGGTCTTATTTTTTTGAGACAGGGTCTTGCTCAGTCACTGAGGCTCAAGTGTAGTACAGCTCCAACCTCCTGGGCTCAAGCAATCTCCTGCCTCAGCCTCCCATGTACCTGGACACCAGGCACACGCCACCATGCCCAGCTAATTTTTTAATTTTTCTTAAAGACAGTGTCTCGCTATGTTGCCCAGGCTGGTTTCAATCCTCCCGCCTCAGCCTCCCAAAGTGTTGGGATTATAGGCATGAGCCACGGCACCTGGCCTATCTAATAGACTGTAAAACTATTTAGATCATAGATTATGTTATGAATCTCATGAGGGACCCTCTCAGCAAAAAAACTTACCTGCCCACAAAGGTTTCCCTGTGGTTTAGGGGGATATCCAATGACTGAAGTCTATGATCTGTTTCTAAGCCTCATCCCAGACGTGTGGTGATGAGGACTAGCGAGGCATGTGCTTGCCTGAGGTCAAGACAGAGACGGGAGAGGTGACAAGGGCAAGGCCATGTCAAGACCTCTTTCCATATGTGGTTGGCCGCTCAACTTGAATGGAAAGTTTAATTTTGCACTGTATGGTGGTAGAAATAGTGGCAGTGCCATCTAGTTTTCATAATGGGAAAGCACCACAGAGGATCTTGGGGTGCTGGGCTCTGACAGATGATGCATGAGTTATCAGGACTGTGTCCGCTTCAGAGGGACAGCACGGTGAGAAAAGGGGGCACCAGGCCAAGGTGGCCCGTGTGAGCACATTCTCAGTACATTGAGGGTGGGTAAATGGTCCTTGTTTCCTTGCCTTGCATGGAAGACTGCTATTCCACATTTTCTTTTTTTAAAAAATAATTAATCTTAATTTTATTTTTTAACCTGAGCTATGGATATGCATATTCCACATTTTCTCTAGTGCTTTATAATTTGTTTAATGGGATGAGCTTTTTTTTTCTTTTTCTTTCTTTTCTCTCTCTCCCCCCACCCCTTTTTTTTTGAGACAAGGTCTCACTCTGTCACCCAGGCTGGAGTGTAATGGCACAATCACGGCTCACTGCAGCCTCGACCTCCCAGCCTCAAGTGATCCTCCTACCTCAGCCTCCCAAGTAACTGGGACTACAGGCATGCACCACCACGCCCAGCTAATTTTTTATAGAGACAGGGTCTTGCCATGTAGCACAGGCTGGTCTTGAACTTCTGAACTTAAGCAATCCTCCCATGTAAGTCTTCCAAAGTGCTAGGATTATAGACCTGAAGCCACCTTGCAGGGCCATGAGCTGTTCTTTAGAACACTCTTTTTTTTCATTGTTTTTTAAAAATTATTTTTTCATTTAGTCTTCCCTGCATTTCAAATAGAACAATCTTATGAGAAGGGTCAGTAGGATTATTTAAAGCTGAACGATGAGGAAGTGAGCTCCTGGAGGCATTCATACTTCCCTTCTCCCTCTGTCTGTCCGGGTCCTGGCACTAAGGATCCTGGCTGTGGGCAATCTACAGGGTGGAAAAACAATCCTGTTTCCCCTAAAATGTCTCGTCACGGTTCTCAAGGCCCCCACTAAGGATGTGTGGAGAAGGGAGGTGAGATGGGAGGAACTGAAACAGCCCCATCCTGGTGTCGGGTTCCCTATTGAGTCACAGTGTGTGGAAATGATATCAAATGAAGGAGAGCTTTTCTACTGAGATGAAAAGGCATTTAATAAAACGACATAACACTTAACAGGGAGCTGTTTTAATGATTACTCAAAGCAACTCTGAAATGTCTATAATGAGATCTTAGGAGCAAGTTCTGAAATCTCCAATTCTCTGCTTTCTGATCTTGGATGCTGTGATATCTTCCCTAGAGATTTACTCTTAGACTGAATGGCTGTTTTACATGGAACTCTCTTTATTTGCTGATGGTAGGTTTATTGCTAGTGCTTAAATCACTCTAAACAGGTTTTCTCAGTTAAAGCAATGTCTTTCTTTTCGCACAGCTCAGAGAGTAGACTCCTGTATGAATATTCAGAATCAGTGCTGGCAGAGCAGAGCTCATAAATCCTATAAAACTTCGTTCTCATCAACCTCTCACGCTGTTGACCTACCCTAAACCTTAATGCCCTAATTTGCAAAATGGGGATAACCCCACTTCATTAGGGTTGTTGCACAGATTAAACATGTAACAAGCCTGGACAGAGTCAGTGGTTACTAAATGCCTTCCATTACATCTGCATTAGTTGCCCATTGCTATTGCCTCCAAATCTAACAGCTTGAAACAACATGCACTGATTATGTCACGGTTTTTGGGAGTCAGGAATTGGGCATGGCTTAGTAGGTCCTCGGGCTGGGGGATCTCTTACAAGGCTGCAACAGGTGTCATCTGGGGCTGCAGTCGTCTCATAATGGGACCAGGCAGCGTCTGCTTTCAGGTTCCCTTGGTCGTTGTCACCAGGATGCAGTTCCTGGTGGCCTGTTGTAGACGTGCCCCGAGGCCTCTCTCAGTTCCCTGCCTTTCATCCTCGTCATGCATGGTAGCTTGTAAGAGCAAGCAGGCAAGAGGGAGAGAGGGAGTATGAAAAAGAGGGCTACCAGCATCTTTTAATTAATTAATTAATTAATTAATTTTTGAGACAGAGTCTCGCTCTGTTGCTCAGGCTGGAGTGTAGTGGCACGATCTTGGCTCACTGCAACCTCCGTTTCTCGGATTCAAATGATTCTCGTGCCTCAGCCTCTCAAGTAGCTGAGATTATAGATGCATGCTGCTGTGCCTGGCTAATTTTTAGTATTTTTAGTAGAGATGGGATTTCACCAGGTTGGCCAGACTCGTCTTGAACTCCTGAGTTCAAGTGATCCACTTGCCTCGGCCTCCCAAAGTACTAGGATTATAGGCATGAGCCACCGCGCCCAGCCACCAGTGCCTTTTATAACCTCCCCCCGGAAGTGACATCTGCCGCTTCTGCTGCATTCCATTTCTTCGGAGCAAGTCATTAGGCCCAGGCCATATGGGAGTGAATACTGGTAGGCAGGGATTATTGGCAGCCATTTTAGAAGCTGCTTATTGCAATTGTGATCATTCTTCATCCTTTTTTGCTAGATGGGCAACTTAGGAACAGTAAAGATTGTCTTTTGAAAAATTGCAGAATGTAACAATAAAAATCCAAAGTTTGGAGCTTGGTGCCTTGGTAAGCCAGGTTACTCCTTATGACTTGTGGATGTTCCTCCAGGAGGTGTGTGCCTGTGCCACTCATCACTGACCCATCTTGCCCAGTAAGGAGCTTGGAGATGTGTTCTTTGTGAAGAAAGGTGGCAAAAAACCAGGTGGTTCCTTTGATGGGAAGTGTGATTTAAGTAAGAAACCATGTTAATTATTATTATTATTATTTAACAGTTAAGGCCACATTCTCTATTTCTGCTTAGCTGCACAGAGTTTGTACATCAGGACAAACTGCTCTCTGGAAATGCCAAGAAGCAGTGGGGCTATTGCAAGGAACTGGAGGAGTTATGGAACTTGCTCTTCTTCCCCATTTAAAAGTCGTCTTCCTTCTTTTCTTTCTTTAACTGATCTGAAGAGTAGGGAAGAAGGAGAGAGTGGTGGTGAGGTCTTCCTTAAGAGCTGGGCTAGGAGAGATGTGGAGCCTCTGGCACTTGGATTTTTCGCTCCTGATAACGTCAGTGGCCCTGGCTTTCCTAGAACTCAGCAACAGGGCTGTCCTTTGCCACCAGCAGAGTAGAGGAGATACCACCATTGAGGCCAGAACACTCAGTGGCTGAAAGATTGCTGAATTTGGGAATCCACCATATAGGCCAGCTCTGCAAGAATAAGGGAAAAATAAATTTAGCAATAGCAGAAAGGGACAGTATTTTTAAATATTATAAATATTTTCTTATTAGAAACACTTTCTTTAGGGTGGAGGATGTCCCAGCACCAAGACCGTCTGTTCTTTTTAAACCTTCATCTCAGAGTCTGAAAAGATCTGGGAAGTGTCCTAGCCTGAGCATATGTCCTTGCACAAATTGCTTTAATTTCTTCCTTTAAACTTATGCTAAGATCTAATCAAACATGACCAGAGAGATGAGAAGACAGGGCAACTCAAATGAAAACCTTTCAACAGACAATAGAAACAGACCCACAGAGAATCTAAAGAATGAAATTATCAGACATGGACTTTAAAAGATGAATGTTGGAGAGATCCAGGATGGCCGATTAGCAACAGCTCAGGAATGTAGCTCCCAGTGAAAGCGCAGATAACGAGTGGATGCCGCACTTTCCGACGAATTTTTGTTGCCCACAGACCGGGAGATTCCCGGCAGAGGAGCCACACGGGTCACCAGCGCGACTCTTTTGGCCGGCGTGGCTCTTTTGCCGGCTCCCAGTGCGGCGCTTCCCGGTGCAGAGCATACGGGACGGACGGGCTCGGCTGGTCCCATCCCCACGAGGAAAACAGCAATTGGAAGCGCTGAGGACTGAGAGTTTCAAAGCAAGCACAGTGAACCCAGGAAGGTCCGGCTCTGTGGGGAAGGGGCGTCCGCCAAAGGAAAACTAAGAAACAGAAAAACTTCATCACCAGGCGGAGAGAGATCCAAGATGGCCACGTAGCAGTGGCTCGGGATTGTGGCTCGCGGTGAGGGCACAGAGAGCGAGTGGACGCCGCAATTGCAGACGAATATTTGATGCCCACAGACTGGGAGATTCCCGGCGAGGGAGCCACACGGGTCGCCAGCGCAACTCTTTTGGCCTGCAC
>PVKP010042741.1:0-17866 GCA_004027715.1 Plecturocebus donacophilus
GGCTCATACCTGTAATCCCAGCACTTTGGGAGGCCGAGGTGGGCAGATCAAAAGGTCAAGAGTTCGAGACCAGCCTGGCCAACATGGTAAAATGCTGTCTCTCCTAAAAATACAAAAATACAGAAAAAAAAAAATTAGCCAGGCATGGTGGCTGGCGCCTGTAGTCCTAGCTACTTGGGAGGCTGAGGCAGGAGAATCGCTTGAATCCGGGAGACAGAGGTTACAGTGAGATGAGATTGTGCCATTGCACTCCAGTCCAGGCAACAGAATGAGACTCCATCTCAAAAAAAAAAAAAGAAAAAGAAAAAGAGGGCTGGGCACGGTGGCTCACACCTGTAATCCCAGCACTTCGGGAGACCAAGGCAGGCGGATCAAGAGGTCAGGAGTTCAAGACCAGCCTGGCCAACATGGTGAAACCCCGTTGCTACTAAAAATACAAAATTAACTGGGTGTGGTGAGGCGCATGTCTGTAATAATCCCAGCTACTCAGGAGGTTAAGGCAGGAAAATCACTTGAACCGAGGAGGCAGAGGTTGCAGTGAACTGAGATTGTGCCACTGCACTCCAGCCTGGCAACACAGGGAGACTCCATCTCAAGAAAAAAAAAAAAAAAAAAAAAAAAAGAGTGGGGACCTCTCTTCCTCTCTCTTGCTAGCTGTCTCGCCATGTGACATGCTGACTCCTGCTTCACCTTCCATCAAGAGTAAAAGCTCCCTGTGGCCTCTCCAGAAGCTGAGCAGATGCAGGCACCACACTTCCTCTACAGTCTGCAGAACTCTGAGCCAATTCAACCTCTTTTCTTTATAAATTACCTAGCCTCAGGTATTTCTTTATAGCAATGTAAAAACTAATGTAATTCACCACACTCCTACACTTCCATGCATCTTTTCCTCTTTTCTCACCATCTGACATATTATATGCATTTTTCTGACATATATACGTTTTCCTTATTTTTTTTTTTTTTCCCCCCCAGATGGAGTCTTGCTCTGTCACCCAGGCTGGAATGCCATGGTGCAATCTCGGCACACTGCAACCTCCGCCTCCTGGGTTCAAGCAATTCTCCTGCCTCAGCCTCCCGAGTAGCTAGGATTACAGGTGCACACCACCATGCCCGGCTAATTTTTTTATTTTTAGTATAGACAGGGTTTCACCATGTTGGCCAGGCTGGTCTCGAACTCCTCACCTCATGATCCACCCACCTCGGCCTCCTAAAGTGCTGGAATTACAGGTGTGAGCCAATGCATCCAGCCATATATATGTTTTTCTTATTAATCTTTCTCTCCAGCCATAAAACTGTCAGTACTACAAAGGCAGGAATTTTTGTCTGTGTTCATTGCTGCAGTCCCAGCAACTGAGACACAGTAGGTATTCAGTTTATTTTTTTTCATTCATTCATCAGACACATGACATCCCTGAAGGGCCTACCATCCAGGTCCCTCTCCCATTTCCCTCCCCTCCATGGTCAGTAAGTCCCCACCAGGAGCCTATCTTTTCTCCCTGGTTACCACTTGGGGTCAACACCACTCATGCCTGAACTCCTGGTCTAGCCTCCTCACCTGCCCCACTTCTCTGCTCTTCTTCCTGGCATCCAGAAAGCCGATCTCAAATACAAATGGGACAGCACCCCTCTTCTGCTAAAAACTCTCCGAGGGCGCCTCAAAGAGGTCCAGCCTTCTTGGTAGAACATCCCAGTTCCTATAAGGCCTCAGCTGGTAACTCCTCTCCCTCACCCCTAAACACCTGGGCCACATTCCACAAGCGGCCCTGCCCAAGAGACTCTGCCTGCCCTGTGTCCCCCATCCCTGGTTTTCAGGTCTGAGTTCAGAGGCTCCCTGCTCCTCCATCTGCAGGATCATAGTGTTCATACCCCTCATCTTGGCACCCAAAGAATATGGTCTACATTTCTTTTATGCCAACAGCTCTCAAACTAGAGAAGCTTCGAAGTCCCTGGAAGGGCTGGTTAAAAGGGACTGCTGGTCCCATCCCCAGAGTTTAGGCAGGTCTATATAGGTTTGTTTGTTTTTGAGACAGGGTCTAGCTCTGTCGCCCTGCCTGGAGTGCAGTGGTGCAATCATAGCTCACTACAGCCTTGACATCCCTGTAGCTCAATGCAGCATTGATCTTCCTTCCTCGCCCTCCAAAAGTGCTGGGGTCACAGATCTGAGCCACTGCACCTGACCAGAGTTTACTTTTTTTTTTTTTTGAGATGGAGTCTTGCTCTGTCACCCCGGCTGGAGTGCAGTGATGCAATCTCGGCTGAATGCAACTTCCACCTCCTGGGTTCAAACGAATCTCCTGCCTCAGCCTCCCAATTAGCTGGGATTACAGGCATGCGCCACCAGGCCCTCCTAATTTTTTGTATTTTTTTTAGTAGAGACAGAATTCTACCATGTTGGCCAGGCTGGTCTCGAACTCCTGACCTCAAGTGATCCACCCACCTTGGCCTCCCAAAGTGCTGGGATTACAGGCATGACCCACTGCACCCGGCCCAGAATTTACTTTTTTAACAAGTTCTCCAGTTATGTGGATGCTGCTGGTCCCCAGAACCACAGGCTTGGGAGACAAGATCTCTGATTATCATTCCTGTTTACAGCCAGGAAACCCAGGCCTGGTGACGCTGAGTCTGAACTCTTACCACAGTGCTGTCTGCCTCCCAGGCACCAGCCTAGCCCTGAGTTAAACTATTAATAGATCAGATGGCACAAACCATGAGGCTGCCCTCCAAACATGTTTTATGGTGTTTGCAGAATGCTAAAAATGTCCTTAATGACTGATACAAATAAGACATTTTTATAAATAAATTTATATACTGAGCTTTTCCTTGAAAAATCCTAAGATCTGGCCTCACTAGGCACTCCTTGCCACCAGATGATGAGTGGGTGGAGCTGGGTGGCTAGGTGCCACTCCTTAATGTCCTGCACCAATGCATCACTTCTGTTACGTCCCAGGCCACCTCTATGGGCACTTGACTTTGCAAACCCTAAATCTTAATCCCTCCTCCTGTCTGTGAGTAGCGAAGGGCCTGGAGAGGTGATAGCTTTACAGATGCCCTCAACCTTGGGCCACAGCTAACAGCCCAAGGAAAGGCCCAAGGAAGAGAGCAGAGGAAAGAGAAGTCACTTCTGGCTTGTGCAGGGAGGAGTGGGCATCAGTGAGGATTTCAATGAGGTGGTGCCATTTAAGCCGGGCCTTTAAGAGTTTGAAGATGTACATCACTATTCACAATAGCAAAAGCCGTGGAATCAAGCTAAATGGCCATCAATGACAGAATGAATAAAGAAAATGTGGTACATATACACCATGGAATACTATGCAGCCATAAAAAAGAATAAGATTATGTCCTTTATAGGGACATGGATGGAGCTGGAGGCCATAACTTTAGCAAACTAATGCAGGAACAGAAAACCAAATACTGCATGTTCTCACTTAGAGGTGGGAGCTAAATGATGAAAACACATGAACACATAGATGGTAACAACATACCCTGGGGCCTTTCAGAGGAGGGTGGGAGGAGGGAGAGGATCAGGAGAAACAACCAGTGGGTAATAGGCTTAATACATGGGTGACCAAATAATCTGTACAATAAACCTCCATGACACAAGTTTATCCATGCAACAAATCTGCACATATACCCCTGAACTTAAAAGTCAGAAAAATAGCCAGGCACGGTGACTGACACCTGTAATCCTAGCATTTTGGGAGGCCAAGGTGGGTGGATCACTTGAGGTCAGGAGTTCACGACCAGGCTGGCTAACATGGTGAAATCCCGTCTCTACTAAAACTACAAAAATTAGCTAGATATGGTGGCGGTCACCTGTAATTCCCAGCTACTCAGGAGCCTGAGACAGGAGAATTGCTTGATCCAGGAGGCAGAGGTTGCAGTGAGCCAAGATGGTGCCACTGCACTGCAGCCTGAGCAACAGAGCAAGACTCCGTCTCAAAAAAAAAAAAAAAGGCCTGCCTTTGCGAGCTCCTGACAAAGGGCTGAACTGAATTGAATTCCGGCAGGAAGAGATGGGCCAGCAGCACTTTCCCACTTCCTGGGATGCACCATTCCCAATGCCCATCTCACTCCCCACCCATAGCTTTCCTGCTCAGTCCAGTTCCAGTAAGAGTGGACAACGGCTGAGTGCTCTGGCCTGACGGGGTGACCTGCAGCAGTCACTCCATCCTCTGGGCCTCCAGTGCCTCATCTACAGTACAGGAAGAATCCTGTTGCTTCTCTCTTCTCTACTCCCCTTCCAGGGCTGCTGTGGAGGGAGCAGGGTGGGAAGAAGGGAACTAAGAAAGAGAGTGGTGAACAAACTCCAGAAAAAAAAAAGATTCTTTTGGCTGGGTGCAGTGGCTCATGCCTATAATCCCAGCACTTTGGAAGGCAGAGGTGAGCAGGCCACTTGAGACCAAGAGTTCAAGATCAACCTGGACAACTTGGTGAAACTGTTTCTATAATAATTACAAAAAAATTACTCAGGCATGGTGGCACACACCTGTAGTCCTCGATACTCAGGAGGCTGAGGTGGGAGGATCACTTGAACCCAGGAGGCATAAGTTGCCGTTAGCCAAGATCACGCCACTGCACTCCAAATCTCCTGTTGGAAATCTTTCCTCAAACTAGACCTCTCCCATCCTGACTGCCTGCTCATTCAAGTTATTCATTCAACAGCTATCTGCTGAGCAGCCACTGAGAAGGTGCTCAGGGAGCAGCCAACGCCTGCCCTCAGGGAGACCCTGGCAGGAGGGCACAGATGTGCATCAAGGTGCTCTATAATTCCTCAGTATTATGGTGGTGGGCTGCTGTCAAAGCTGAGAGGGACTCTGGGCTCAATGTGGGGTTGGATCAGGGAAAGCTTCTTGGAGGAAGTGGCATTTATACCGGAGCCTGAAGGATGATGAGATTTAAGTAGATGAAAAGAGATGGCCTCTGCTCCCTGCATCCCCCTCTGCCAACATGGGCCTCCCGCCCCACCAAACTGCTGGGTCTCAGGCTCCCTGGGAAAACTGTCCCTTTCAAGGCAGCTCAGTTCAAAGCACACAGCAGGTGGGTGAATGAATGAATAATGCCTAACCAGGGCCCTCCTATTCAAACTCATGTGTTCTTCCCTATCTTCAAATACTTTACCATCCAGCATGAGTCAGAAGAAACCTGAGAGGCTTCCTACCCTGTCCTTGCCCAGCCCATTCTCCAGAAAAGCAAACAGAAGTTGCACCTGGTTTGGTGTCTGGTGGAGGCAGCAGCAGCTCCCGGAGCTGGGAATCTTTAACATCCTCGATCCAGCGGAGGTCCAGGAGCCGCAAGGCTGGCAGTGGGGCTGAGCCCAGGGCAGAGACGGAGAGCCAGGAGCAGCCAGAGAGCACCAGCTCCTGCAGGCCTGCAGGGAGAGGGGGTGGTCAGGGTGCAGGTGCTCTAAGGACTCCATTCAAGGCCTGTCCCCACCAGTCCTCCACACCATCCACCCTACCTTGTAGTCGGTTCAGAAGCCACATGAGCTGCTTCTTGGAAACACCTGTCCAGCTGAGGTCCAGGGCACGGGGCTGGCGGCGAACCACACCGCTGAGCATGGGCGGGGTCAGCGACTTCCGCCGGCTCAGGTCCATTCGAGGCCACAGACGCTTGTCATAGCACCTGCCGGCCACAGTGGGGAGACAAGAGACCTCAGCCCTCAGCTCTCAGCAGCCCATGCTTCCCAGGCTCCCCAGTTCACGGGTGCACCCCATTTTTCTCCTGGCCACACAGACAACAAGGTGGCAAGAAGCACCTGGCCTTGGCCAAGAGCACTGGGATTGGGACCCAACTCCATCACTGGCTGGAAGTGAGGCCCTGAGCAAGTCCGTTCCTCTCCCTGAGCCTCAGAAGCCTCGTTTATGATTGAGACAGTGGTCCCCACACTGCCTGCCCACAGGGCAGCTGTCAGGTCACACAGGCTCATTCCAGCTTGTGGGTCTCCCAGCATAGAAATCGTGCTGCCCAACACATACACAAATGCCACACATGCTGCCTGATGTCATGCCAAGGGGACTAGCGTTACCCTCTGATGCACACCTGCCCCATCTTGACAGCCAGCTTTCTGCAGCTGGACTTACAGCCCCAGTATCTTCCCTTTTACATTACCGTGTTCCTCCAACTAGAATGTAAATTCCACAAGGGCAGATTTGTCTTTTCCACATTTTGAAAAAAAAAAATTTTTTTTAGACAAGGTCTCACTCTGTCACCCAGGCTGGACATGCTCACAGGTCACTGCAGCCTCAACCTCCTGGGCTCAAGCAATCGTCCCACCTCAGCCTCCTGAGTAGCTGGGACCACAGGCACGTGTCACCATGCCTGGCTAATTTTTAAACAATTTTTTTTTGTAGAGACGAGGTCTCACTATGTTACCCAGGCTGGTCTTGAACTCCTGGCCTCAAGGGATCCTCCTGCCTTGGCTTCCCAAAACACTGGGATTACAGGCATGAGATACTGCACCCAGCCATTCATTTGTTGAATGAATGAATCAAGCTACTAACGATTTAAAGATTCCACTGACCACTCTCCCCCTCTTCATCTACAGCATTTCATTTTTTCACTCTGATTATGGAAGGCCTTATAAGTCCCAAATACTGAAGCTGCAAAGATGAATGAGGCCTCAATATTAAACAGGTTTCCTGACCTGACCCCAGCACTCCAAGGGCCTTGACAGACTGCCTAACATGCAGTGAACTGGAGAAGGGCTTCTCAAACTTACTTCCCCAGGAACCCTTACCCACCTCTCCCAAGGTAATCTATTAACACTTTGCAGTGCACCAAAGTTCCTTTGGACTCAGTTTGAGAACTCTTCTTGTTCAGTAGTTCTCAAAGGCATGTCTGGAAATACCTCTAAGAGTCAATGAGCTGTGTCAGAAGCAGCAGAGAAGAGCAGGCCCAGGAAGCTTTTTTTTGAGACAGGGTCTCGCTCAGTCGCCCAGGCTGGGGTGCAATGGTGCGATCATAGCTCACTACAGCCTCAACCTCCTGGGCTCAAGTCATCCTCCCACTTCAGCCTCCCAAGTAGCTGGGACTACAGGCACATGTCCCCACACCTGGTTATTTTATTTATTTTTAGTAGAGACAAGGTCTCCCTATGTTGCCCAGGCTGGTCTCGAACTCCTGAACTCAAGCGATCCTTCCCTTGGCCTCCCTAGGGAAGCTGCTTTTGCCTCCCTCCCAGCCCTCAGGACTCTAAAAGCCTTTCCTTTGCAGAAGCCCTGGGCTGGTACAGTGATTCCCAAGCTCCAGTATTTGCTGTTCACTTATCTGCACAACATGAATTTGTCTTTGAATCATCTCCTCTTTGCACTCAAAACCAGTGTTATTTCACATAAATATGTTAATCTTAAAAATAAACACAATAAAACAGACCAGAGTTACTAAATCCTCACCAGGTGTTGCTGTGGCTTTAGGCTACTATCTGAAGACTACTTCTGTTAAACAGAGAGATAAGCAAGTATCAAAGAAGCATTAGAAAAAGCACCCAATGAAGAGACGTCCTTTCCAAACTCACAGACGGATTAAGCCATGTTTCTGTGTCACTGAAAACTGCCAGGCCTACTCCAGAGGCCCAGTGAGTCGTTTTGTTATTTTTTTGAGACAGGGTCTCACTCTGTCGCCCAGGCTGGAGGGCAGTGGTGCAATCAGAGCTCACTGTAGCCTCACACTCCTGGGCTCAAGTGATTCTCCTGCCTCAGCCTCCCATGTAACTGAGACTACAGGTATGCTTAGTTTTTTTTTGTTTTTTTTTTTTTTTAATAGAGATGGGGGACTCACTATGTTACCTAAGCTGGTCTTAAACTCCTGGGCTCAAGGATTTCGCCTGCCTCAGCCTCCCAAAGTGCTGGGATTACAGGCATGAGCCACTAGGCCCAGCCCTGGTGTGACGTTTTAGAGAAGGCTGAGGGGACAGACATCAAGGCTTCAGTCCGAACACCTTCACCCCTCTGCCACCCGCCCTCCTGTTCCCTCCTACCCTCACCCTGCTTTTCTCTCCCTCTCCTGATTCCTTCCTCTCAACTAATAAACATCTGCAAATCTCTCCAATTCAAAACATGGAAAGGAAAAAAAACAACTCACACCCAACCCAGCTTCTGCCCCTAGGTCCAGCCTCTGTGCTCCCTTTCATTGAGCAAGAAAATTGGTGACATCTGCTCCATCCAAACCTCTCTCTGCCCACTGTGACCCAGCCACAACTGCCTCCCAACTTAACTGTCACCACTTCCTTGAAGCCACTTCCCTTCCACAGTTCACAGCTGGAAGGGAACCCCTTTCCCTGGGGGCACCCGCAGGCTCCAACTGTGTTTCCGTACCATACTTCACAAGAACCTGGCCACACCCCTGCCCACCTACAGACACAGTGCTGTCTGATGTCGACACATTGTGGCACACGCTGTGTCTCTGCCAGAAATGCCAACCTAGATCCTTTGCAGCTCAGTTCTGGTGCCTCCTCCTCCAAGAAGTCTCCCACACCCTTCCTTGGCTAGAGCTCATTAGTCCCCTGCTCTTGTACTACCTGGACTGGGGTCAAACCTCAGAGGGGCAACCAACAGTCACTGCGGACCCTACTGATCCAAAACGCCCGGCTACCACTAGGCCACAGAGAAGCAAAGATGACTGGTTTCTGCTGTACAGTCAGGGAGACATGGACAGTCCGCAGTAACTGAGGAGACAAGCGGCATGGTAAGAGTCACCTCAAGGACTGGCTGGGGGGGCCTCCGGGGGAGACAGTGCCTGACCTAAGACTCCGAGGAAAGCAACAGTTATTTCACCAAGAGGAGGGGGAGGAGGGTGTGTGTTCCAGATGGGGAAGAACCCTCGTCCAGGCTCAAGAGAGACAAAATGGAGCTCTGGGAACCCCAGGCCACAGGAACTCATCATCATAACCAGAGTCACGCTGATCACAGTGACCTCAGCGCTACTAACCAGGTATTATCCAGGGTTCACTGTGTGCCAGGCACTGTTCCATGCATTAAGCACTGAACCTCAGGCAGCCCAGGAAGTCAGTATCACTATCATTTCCTTTTTACAGTTAAAGAAAATGAGGCAGGTCGGGTGCGGTGGCTCACGCCCGTAATCCCAGCACTTTGGGAGGCTGAGGCAGGCAGATCATGAGGTCAGGAGTTCGAGACCTGCCGGGCCAACACAGTGTAACCCCATCTCTACTCAAAATACAATAATTAGCCGGGTGTGATGGCACGTGCCTGCAGTCCCAGCTACTCGGGAGGCTGAGGCGGAAGAATTACTTGAACCCGGGAGGCAGAGGTTGCCGTGTGCCAAGGTCATACCATTGCACTCCAGCCTGGGTGACAGAGTGACACTCGGTCACAAAAAAAAAGAAAAGAAAATGAGGCCCACAGAGGTTGAGAAATGTATTCAAAACCCCACAACCACCAAGTGGTAGGTAGCAGAAGTGGAGTTCCATCAAGCTAGCCTGGATGGAGCACCTGAATTCTGAGGAGGGAAGAGGCATGGGCAGGGCTGCAGAGGAGCCACAGGGTGGGGTGTCATGTCAAGGAGGGCTGGAATGCCAGTCCGCAGACGGTTATGGTCACAGAGCCCAGAGCTGAGGATGTGAGCTATGGGGATCTAAATCCCAGCTCTGCCACCTCCAGGTTTTAGGGGGCCTCAGGCAAGTCACTCGCCCTGTGTGGGCTTCAACTTCCCAAACAGGACAGTAGGGTGAAGGACAGTACTTCCTTCAGAGGTTGCTGTGACAAGGAAAGGACAGAGTTTAGGGAAGTGCTTGGCAGTCACTGGTCCCAGTTCATGTCCAAATGTCTGACAGGACTGCGACGGGGGAGAAGGGCATCTGCAAAAGGGAGGTTGAGGATTGGAATTCAGGGTTTGCAGGTGGGCTTAGTGGGAGAGGACTTATTGCGGGGTGGCTGGAGTTCAGGAGGAGTGAATGAGTTAGGGGACTTTGGTGTCAAGCCCCACCTCTCTGGGACGATGGCATGCCTTGGCTCTTAGAGCTTTCCCTGCCTCTTGCCTCAGTGTCATTCTCCAGCTTAGAAAGAACCCACCTGTGGCTCCCTGAAGCCGCCACCATCCTCCTATCTGTCCACCTCCAGGCCCTACCTGACCATGATGACCCTGTGTTCCAGTCCCTTTCTTGCTGCCCTCTTTCTGTCCATATCCTCAAAAGCTCCAAACCTCTTCCCTGCAACTCAACAACTCCTCCACGCCTTCCCTGCCGCCCTCTCTCCACTCTTCATTCTTCACTTCACTTCCCAGTTCTTGGAGAAGATGGAAGCCACCAGACAGAAAAGCCCGCAGCCTCCTGCTCTCCGCTACAGACACCTCTCCGGCACCCCCCTCTGTAAATCCTTCCACACTGCATCCTGCTCCCCTCTCCACTTACTCAGCGAAGATCTCACTGCCCACAGCTCACCAGGTGCCATCCTAGACACCAGGGACACAGCAGGAACAAACAAATCAAGTCCCTGCCTGAGAGACAATTTTCTTGACTCCATTCAATCTGGCTTTGGACCCCCCACTCCCAGAGCACAGCCAAGGACACCGAGGCCTCCTGGTAGCAAAATCCAACCACCACTTCCTGGTCCTTGATCTCCCACGGCCTCTCGCCAGCATCCTCCTCTGCTTACCACATTCCCTCCTGCCTCGCTTTCTCCTAGGCGGGGCACACCTCTGGCCAGGCCCTTGCTCTAACTCCCAAGTACTGATGTTTGATCTTTTGGCTTCTTCGTCAAAGCTGCTACCTACAGGCTGAAAACGCCTGATCCTGTATCTTTCTCTTGAGCATCAGACCAGCACGTACTGAGAATACCACACACGTCAGTCGTCTGAGCTCTTTACCTTCCCAGAACCTGCTCCTCCTGAGCCTGGGGAATGATGCTGTTGCCCATCGAGGCTCCTGGGCCAGAAACTCACCTGAGAGTTACCTTGCTGTTCCACTGCCAGTTAGTCACCAAGTCCAAGCCATTCCACCTTTTTGTTTTGAGACGTAGTTTTGCTCGTTGCCCAGGCTGAAGTACAGTGGTGCAATCTCGGCTCACTGCAACCTCCTCCTCCTCCCGGGTTCAAGCAATTCTCCTGCCTAAGCCTCCTGAGTAGCTGGAACTATAGACGCGTCCACCATGCCTGACTAATTTTTTTGTATTTCTAGTAGAGACGGGGTCTTACCATGTTGGCTAGGCTGGTGTCAAACTCCTGACCTCAAGTGATCTGCCTGCCTTGGCCTCCCAAGGTGCTGGGATTACAAGGGTAAGCCATCACACCTGGCCCGAGCCATTCCACTTCTTAAAAAGTTCTGGGCCAGGCACAGGGGCTCACACCTGTAATCCCAACACTTGAGGAGGCCAAGGTGGAAGGATCACTTGAGGCCAGAAGTTCAAGACCAGCCTGGGTAACAGCGAGACCCCTTTTCTGCAAAAAATTTTTAAAAATTAGCCAGGCACAGTGGCATGTGCCTGCAATCCCAGCTACTCGGGAGGCTGAGGCAGGAGGATTGCTTGAGTCCAGGAGGTTGAGGCTGCAATGAGCTATGATTGCACCACTGCACTCCAACCTGGGCAACAGAGAGAGAGAGAGACTCTGTCTCAAAAAAAAAAAAAAAAAAAAAGTCCTGGCAAGGTGGCTCATGCCTATAATCCTAGCACTTTGGGAGGCCAAGGCAGGTGAATAACCTGGGGTCAGGAGTTCAAGACCAGATGAAACCCCATCTCTACTTAAAATACAAAAATTAGCTGGGCATGGTGGCAGGCACCTGTAGTCCCAGTTATTTGTGAGGCTGAGACAGGAGAATCGCTTGAACCTGGGAGGCGGGGCTTGCAGTGAGCCAAGATCGTGCCACTGCACTCCAGCCTGGGCAACGCAGGGAGACTCTGTCAAAAAAAAAAAAAAAAAAGTTCTACAGGCCCCTGCTCTGCCCCACTGTCACCCTTTTCATTGAGAGGTGTCTTCTGATTGAGTGTCCAGTACCCTCCAGGGACTGTGCTGTGGGCTTTGCAGGAATCACTTCACTTAATCCACACAAAGTAAGTATTCATAACTACAGATGAGAAAACCAGGGTCTCGAGAGGTATCACTCTCCATACACCGCCACGCAGTCAGTGAAACTCAAGGATGCAGACTCCAGGGCCCACACTGGGAGCCACCGCCTTTCACTTTCTCTGCTTCAGGCCGCGCATCTCCCCTTGAAGCAGAAATCAGGTCCCTTTCAGTTCTGGCTCCCACGCTCCAAGCACAGAGCTGGCCTTGAAGGGGCCTCAGCAAACGTTTCTTTGATTAGTACAGGAAACATTTTTTTGATTAACACACAGGGCGGTGTCATCCCCTGCAACTTCTGTAACTATCTGCTTCTATGTTGCAGCTTAACTGTGAGCTCTTCAAGGGCACAGATCTGTTTTCTGAGGCCTAACAGGCTGTGCTTTCAGTAACTATTTGCAACTAAGCAAATCCTGGCTACAGTAAAGGTTCTTTCTCAGGGTAGTTCCTATTTCCCAGGTATTGTGCTTAGTTCTTTGAGTTCTCTGTGTATATTAGCTAAAGAAAACACTATGCAAGAGCATTGATTCTCTGGTTTTACAGCTGAAGAAACTGAGGCAGAGGACGTTAAGTGACTGGCCTCATGGTTTACAACTCATCAGCTGTAACCATGGTAGTGGTTCACGCCTGTAATCCCAGTACTTTGGAAAGCTGAGGTGGGCAGATCACTTGAGGTCAGGAGTTCAAGACCAGCCTGGCCAACATGGTGATATCGTCTCTACTAAAAATACAAACAAACAAACAAACAAAGCCAGGTGTTTTGATCAGTTACTCAGGAGGCTGAGGCAGTGGACCTGCTGAAACTCAGGAGGCAGAGGTTGCAGTGAGCCAAGATCATGCCACTGCACTCCAGCCTAGGCCAAAGAGTGAGACTCCATCTAAAAAAAAAAAAAAAATTCTATCACAGGCAATTTGCCTCCAGAGCCTACACTCTGGTACTTTTGGCTGCACAATCTCTGCAGGGACCAGAAGGCACCAGTGGCCCAGACCTCATCCCAAAAGAAGACTGGAGCTTGAGTTTGGCCATGAACTTGCACTGTAACTTCAGGTGTCCCCTTTTCCTCACAGGGCTGCCATTATGAGGGTCAAATCAGCTAACCTTGGTGCAGTGCTCAACAGGACACCTGGTCCCAGCCACGGCGAGTCCCTGGGAAAGAGCCTGATATCCCCGTTTACTGCAACATTTCTTGGGCACTTACACTGCCCTTTGTCCCATGCTAGGGACATGAAGATAAAACAGACACAGTTATCTGCTCCCACCCCAGCAACTGATGGGAACATGAAGTAAGTAAATGAATGAAGGCTTGTCAACACTCTTGAAGGCCTCTGCGCACTCTCTGAGGGGAACAGAGCGCCGTGGGAGTTTGACAGAGAGAAGAAGGAATTTTCTTGGGGGCGAGATTAGAGAGGAAGACAAGAGGCTAGGGAGGATGACCAACATTTCTGAACGAGGCTGGGGGGCTGGGGGATGGGCAGAGAGCATTAGTGGTGGCTCCAGGGCAGAAGAACACCAGGAGCAGAGTCAGGAGGTTCACGCCTGGCTTTTGACAGCAGGGTTGGCCCGATTCACACATGGCACTCTCCTGTGTGAATGGAACCAATTGTGAGGCTGTCTTCAGAAAGCGGCAGTATGAGAAGCGACAATGCATTACGGCACTCAGTGCTGTGGCTGGCACACACTAGACACTCAGTAAATAATCACCATTATTAGGAGGAAAGGCACCAGAGCCAGTGGGCCTAGGTTCAAATGCCTGGTTCTACCACCGCTTCCTTTCCACACGACCTCAGGCCTCAGCTTCATTTGAAAAAGGGGACCACAGTCTCTACCTCAAAGTTGTCTGGAGAGTTAAATGAGCCTGTAAGTGCAGAGCAGCCTGCGCACAGTAAACACGGGAGGAGGCCTGTAATCTGTGCACACTGGAGAAGTACCCCCATTCCAAAAGCCGGGCCCAGAGAGGGCCAGAGACCTGCTTCAGGTCACCCAGCAAGCGGGAAGCCTGCTGGCCACGGAACTTGGGCCTGTCCAGAACACTCACCAGCGGCTCCAAGTCCGGCAGACTCGCATGCAGATGCACAGCTCCCGGGGCCCGAGGTGCTGGAAGACGCGAAGCCAGGCAGCCCGGGGCAGGGGGTGGTCGGATCCAGCAGCCAAGGGGAGTGTGTCAGGCTCAGGGCTTCGAGGTGGGGGCCGCACTACGTGCCGCTCCAGCTGTGGAGGCCGGGGTGGTGGGGCGGGACCCAGGGGCCAGCTGAGCAGGGGCCCCCCGCTGCCAGGACGCACAGCCCGCCGCCCCCCGCGGTTCTCCTTCTCGCCAGAGCTGCCCCGGGCTGGCCGTCGCCCATTCCGGGCCTCGCCAGGGGCTTCGTCCTCACTCAGCGATGTGCCCGAAGAGTCGGAGTCGGAATCAGAGTCCGAGGAGGAAGAGGACGTGTCAGGCACCCGTTCCAGCAGCTGGCACATGCGCTTGAAACGCTCTAGTTTCTCCCTCTGCGGGGATGGGGATGGCACCGCTGGGCCCTCTGCAGAGGCCAAAGGCGGCTTTGGTTTCTGCAGGGAGAGAGGGTTGATGCTATTCTAGGGCCTGGGACACATTTTCCCACCCCCCTACCCCACGGAGTCACCAGGAGATGAAAGGCCCAAGGGACAGTCCTGAGTTCCACCCCTGGCTCTGCTCCAGACAACGGGAGACCTTGCTAAAGTTATGGCCAGGCCCTGGGCCTCAGTTTCCTTATCTGTAACAGAAGGGTGCTAATTCAAATAATTTCCAGCCCTTATGGGTTTGCATGGCTTAGGCAGTTCCAAAAGCAGTAGAGAATGGAGAAGTAAGAGACCCTGCTTTGAGTCCTGGCTTGCCCTCAATTCTAGATGGCTGTGGGGAGCCCCTGCTTCATCATCTACGATGCAGCCCAGATGGACCAGGCATCTGCCCAACAACTGAGGGTAACAGTGACTGTCTGGCCCCACATGCAGCACCCTACGCCAGCCGATCCATTCCGTCCTCATAGTATTCTAACGCGGTGGTGGCCTAGGTCACTCTTTTCAGATATGACGAAATCGATGCTTAAAGGCACAAAGTGACTTGTCCAAGGTTACAAACTCACAAACAGTAGGGGCAGGATTTCAACCCAGTCGGGCAGACTCCTGTGTTGAGTGTCTGTGCCAAGTAATATCTCAATTCTGGCTTTACTATGTGATCTTGGACAAGTCTTCAAACCTCTCTGGGCCTTATTTCCCTTGAATCTAGGTAAATTTTATGCCTTACAAAGCTCACTGCCTTTCAGAATCACATTAGACTTATACAGCTCTGTGGGATAAGGGGTCAAGGCAGACAGCAGCATGTCCACTTCATGGATGAGGAAACTGAGGCTCAGGGTGGCAGGACCATACAAAGGGTAAATGATGGAACAGAAATTTGAACTCAGTTCTCTCCCCATAAGGCTTGGAAAGATGAGGCAAGTAGGTCAGATGGGCCCTAAGGGTTTTTGGGAAGTCAGGGGCTCCTGTGGCCTGGATCCAACCCACCCTCCCGCCAACTCATCCCAGGGGTCCGGATGCCCACTATGGCCAAGTAGGGCTGGGGCAGAACAAGGTGAGCAGGAAGGGACAGGTCTCAGGCTGCAGGGTGGAGGGTGGGGCAAAGAAAGATGGAAAGGGGAGGGAGGAGGTCCCCGGCACACCTCCCAGTTCTCGGGAGGGAGCCCAGGGTGGCAGGATGAGAAAGCCTGGCTTGGATTCAGAACCCTGGGGGGCAGCAGGCCCGGGCCGCCTGGGTCCGATCCTCGGAGGAGGCAGGCATCTCCACCCACCTTCTTCAGGTGCCTCTCTCGGCCTCCTTTCACCTACCAGGGTGAGAGGGAAATATGGGGGAAGGGAGAGACCCCATTAGGCCTTCAGGGCTCAGAAATCGAAGATCCATGCTCTCCTCTTAGACTACAAATCCCAGAAGCCCCCATCTCAGGGAAAACTCCGAGCATGCTCACCTTGCACCCAGCGTCCTGGCCCACTGAGCACGCTCCATCTCTCTTTCCTCCCCTCAGGCCCTCTCCAGCCCCTTCCGCCTCCCATGCAGCCATGATTGGAGCATGCTCTCTCCTGCCTGCCTAACCCACCCAGGGCTTCCAAAGCCTCCTGCGGTGCCAGCTCCCCTCACCTGTCCCGATCCTCCACACTGAGCATGCTCTATCCTCCCCCACCCAATTCCTGAACTACATTTCCCAACAGCCCTTGGGGAACCCACGGAGTGTGCTCCTAGGCCCACGCACTCCCCCACCCCACCCCCCGCCCCAGAACCGGCCAGGACTACAGCTCCCAGAATCCCTCAGGCCAGGCCTAGTGAGCGTGCTCTGTGGCTCACCTTTTTCCTTGGGGTGGGGGGCTCATTCCCTGCCTCCCTTTCCTTTCGTTTGGGGGGCCCAGGCACGTCCTCTGCTGGGGGCCCGGCAGGCAGGGGGCCCTTGCGCCTGGGCGGGGGCGGTGGAAGCGGCGTATCCTCCGTCAGCTTCCATCCGCTCCCCAGGCTAGCGCCTTCCTCACCGTTGTCGGCCCTGCGGCGGCCTGGCCCCTCACCTGAATCCTGAGGGACAGAAGCTGGGGATGAGGACCTGCACAGCTCCCTGATACCACTACCCCCTCGCCTCGCCTGCTTGGAGCTCAGCCCAAGCCCAGCCCAGCCCCTACCTTGCTGGTGCGGCCTTCCTGGGTGCAGCGAGGGCACTCCCAGCAGTTAGGGATCTCTGCATTGATGACACCCTCAGCCTTTCCCATCTGTAGGCAAGAGGGCAGTTAGTAGGGGGGGGGGGGCGCCAGGAAGCCCAGAGCCAGGATGCCCCCACTCCCTGCTCCCTGACAATCTGCCCCACCCCAGACACCGGAGTCCCAGGGTCATCCATAACCTTCAGGCAGCCGGGGTGGACGATCTCGTTGCAGATTGTACACTCCATGAGGCTCAAACCAAATTTCTCTTCCTCTCCCTCCACAGTGTCCTCCTTCCCAGCCTCCCCACACAAGAGGCACACAGCTGTGTGTGGGAGCACGGGCTGTTGGGGGAGAGGGGATGTCAGGGACCCTGAAAGCTAGCAACAGGGGAAAGACCCTTCCTTCTAGGGACCCTGGCCAGCTACTGGACAAGGTGCAGCACCCACAGGCCAAGCTGGGTTTCAACCTGAGTCCACTCCTTTTGGGAGTGTGACCTCGAGCAACCGATTTAACCTCTTTAAATCTCCATTTCTGCATCTACAGAATGGGGCTAAGAATCCTTCCCTCGCAGGACTCTTGGGAGAGCGAGATAACACATGAGAGGCACTGATATGTAGCTGTTATCACCTGTGACTGTTACAGCTGGACCCAGGGCAAGTGTGACCCTGAAACTGCAGCTGGCTTTGGGGAGGGGGACAGTAACACTCAAGAGGATGGAGAAGACAGGCAACAGCTTGGGGTGATACTGAGGTCGCTCCATGGGCAGCCCAAGGGTTGCTCTGAATCCCACAATGAACCCAGTTTTGACAAGGCCCCCTGGGAACACTAGGGAAGGCACCATTGCTGGGGAAGCGGGGGCAGCCTCAGACAGTGCGACTTTGGGGAGGACAGCGGTAAGACTGAGTCATCTCAGGGATAAGGCAGGATCAAGGAAGGAAAAGTGAGGCAAGGGGTTGGGGGATAAAGGAAAGTAAGTGAGGGGCTAAGAGGTGAAGAGACCAACCAGGAAAGAGCAGCAGGAGGAAGAGATGGAGGTGGCGGAGTGGGGAGGGGGATGCAGGATGCAGCTGGCTCCTTGTGGCTGCTGGGGAGGGGCTGTGCTGGAGCCCAGGGACGCTCAAAGGATGAGGAAGGCAGGGCAGAAACCCATGCTTCCCTGGT
>PVKP010042742.1:0-17870 GCA_004027715.1 Plecturocebus donacophilus
TGAACTCAGACCTGGAACAAGTAAACTTAACAAATATTTACAGAACTCTCCACCCCAAATCCACAAAACATACATTTTTCTCAGTATCACATTACACCTATTTTAAAAGTGACCACATAATTGGAAGTAAATCACTCCTCAGCAATTGCATAGCATTTCACAGGTTTAAATAAAATATTGGTTGGCTGCTTGTTTGTTAATTTCATCCCCTATTCCTTCCTGTCTCCATTGTTAAGCAAAATTATTGGCATAAAAGAGGTTTTTAATACCCATTTTTAGACTGCATTGTAGCCTGGGCAATAGAACAAGAATCCTGCTCTCTCTCCCTCTTTCTCTTCCTCTTTCTTTCTTTCATTCTTTTCTTCTTTCGCTCTTTTCTTTCTTTCTTCTTTTCTCTCTTTTTCTTTGAAAAAAAAAAAAATTAGCCAGGCATGGTGGTGCACACCTATAGTCCCAGCTGCTTGGGAGGCTGAGGCAGGAGAATCGCTTGAACCTGGGAGGCGGAGGCTGCAGTGAGCTGAGATCACACCACTGCACTCCAGCCTGGGCAACAGAGCGAGACTCCATTTCAAAAAAAAAAAAAAACAAATCATCATCTCATCACGGTTTTGTATATAGCTCCCTCACTGCAATCTACTGAAAGTCAGCCCTAGACAAAAGGAGTTGTATTTAAAAAATAGAAAAATAGAAAAGAATCACCATCTCAGGGCTCCTGTCTGCAGGTGCCATATCCAAGCCCAGCACCACCCCCACCGCCCGGCCTCATTGTGTATCATTTGTTCGTTAATACAGTTACTGTATTCATAGCCATCCAGAATGGCCTTAGAGGCTTAAAGCCTGAGCCCTGGAGTCAGGCCAACCTGGGTTCACTTCCTGGCTGTATGACTTTGCATATGTTACTTAACCTCCCTGAGGTTTCATTTTCTCATCCCAAGGTGGAGACAATACACCTCTATCTCACTGGGTTGTTGTATTAAATGAGATAGTGAACAGAAAGTGTTAACCTGAGGCCTGGCCCTGAGTCAGTATTTGGTAAATGTTAGCTTTTATTTAGTATTCATTCGTCCGAAACCACAGTTATCATGTATTTACTCTATTTGGTCCCTAGTCCAAGCACACAGAAGTAACCCAGACATGTCACCCCCATGCCCAGAATGCTCACAGGCTATTGTGGAGAGCAGAGGTGAACACAGGCAATTATATACAGTTCAGAAGAAGGGCTTGCAGGAGAGAAGGTCGAGGGAAGAACTGCCTGGGAAGCTTCCCAGAGGAGATGATATTTTTCTGGACCTTGCCTGAGAAAAGTTTGGGGGCAGTGTATTCCATGAAGGGGGACTAGCAGCGGCAATGGCTAGAACGCTTATACGACATGCCGCACTCAGGAGGTGAATGACTAACTCAGTACTGCAGGGTCTGAGCTGCACGTGGAGGAAGCCAGAGAAGGGAACAGCTTAGAAAGTTTAGAAAGAGCTTTTCTTTCTTAACAAAATAGAAAAATGTTTAAACACCAGAAAACATACTGATTTCAACCCAAAAGCCAGCATCACGCTTAAAGAGGAAACACTGACATCATTCCCATTATGATCAAGAGAAAGAGAGTATGTCTGTTTTTAACCCCATCACTTAACATTGTTCTGACAAAGTAACAGCCTACACAATTAGACAAGAAAAAGAAATGAGAAGTATGAGAATTAGAAAGTAGGAAAAAAATGGGTTATTTTCTACAGAATTAACTGAAAAGCCATTATAAATAATATAATAAAGAGGCCTGGCATGGCGGTTCCTGCCTGTAATCCCAGAGCTTTGGGAGGCCAAGTTGGAAGGATTGCTTGAGACCTGGAGTTCAAGACCAGCCTGAGCAATATAGCAAGACCCGATCTCCACAAATAATTCAACAATTAGCCAGGCATGGTGGCATGTGCCCATATTCCCACTACTCAGAAGGCTTAGGAAGGAGGATTGCTTGAGCCCAGGAGTTCATGGCTGCAGGGACCATCTGGTTACACTGCAGCCTGCGCAACAGAGTGAGATCCTGTCTTAAAAAATATATCATTATAATACAAGAACTCAGTAGAGTGGTTGATTGCAAAATTAGTATATTGGAATTAATAGTCCTCATCAAGATAAAGAACCAGTTAGAAGAGATAATGAAAGAGAAGTTCCTGTTACAATAGCAGCCAAAAAGATAAACATTTATAAATCAATGTAACAAAAATAAAATGTACGAGATTTATTGGCAGTAAACATTAATAAATTGCTGAGGGGCACAAATGAAAACTTGAGGATGTAAAATGTGTGTGTGTGTGTGTGTGTGTGTGTGTGTGTGTGTGTGTGTGTCTGTTCTGATAAAAACACCAGTAGGATTTTTAAAAATAAGCAAGCCAATAAGTTGATTCTAAACTCCATATAAACAAGGAATATCATACAAATAAGGAAAATATAAATAAGAAAATTCTGAAAGAAACAAGCAATGAGTGGGTACTAGTCTAACACATATTAGAACATAGGATCAATCTATGATATTTTAAACACTGTGGTATTGGCACATTTTAGACAGATGGATCAATAGAACAGAATAGAAAAATTGAACGTGGCAGGGTGCAGCTCACTTCTGTAATCCCAGCACTTTGGGAGGCTGAGGCAGGCAGATCAGCTGAGGTTGGAAGTTGGAGACCAGCCTGGCCAACATGGTGAAACCCCATCTCTACTAAAAATACAAAAATTAGCCAGGCATATTGGAACATGCCTGTAATCCCAGCTACTCAGGAGGCTGAGGCAGGAGAATCGCTTGAACCCAGGGGTTGGAGGTTGCAGTGAGCTGAGATGGCATCACTGGGAAACAGAGCAAGACTCCATCTCCAAAAAAAAAAAGAATGAATGAATGAATGAAAGAAAATTGAATGCATACTTGTAGTGGATAGCATTGTGCTCCTCCAATAAAAAAAATCCATTGAAGTTCCAACCCCTAGTATTGCAAACACGCCCTTAACCAAAAACAGGATCATTGTAGATGTAATTAAATTACAGTGAGGTCATACTGGATTACTGGATGAAGGTCATATTGGATTAGACCCTAATCCAATGGTTGTTATCCTCACAAAATGAGTGAAATATGAACACAGACAAAAGCACAGAGTGGAGGCCATGTGAAGACAGAGGCAGAGATTAGAGTGCAGCTGCCACAACCTCAGGAACGCCAGCAACCACAGGATGATAGGAGAAATGCGTGGCATGGTCTAGCCACCAGCATCACCAGGAACAACGGACACCTCAATTTAGACTTCCAGCCTCCTGAACTTCGAGAGAATACATTTATGTTGTTTTAAGCTACCCAGTTTGTGGGAATGTGTTAGGACTGCCCAGGAAAACTGCTAAAGCATGCAAATGCTACATATATTACAGGAATTCAGTATATGACAAAAGGGGCATTGCTAATCAATGACAAAACAAGAGATTATTCATTCAATCAATAGTGTTGGGACAACTAGAGTCACCCAGAGAGAAAGAGCAGAATCCCTACCTCACATCTTCCACAAAAACACATTCTAGAATGAAGAAAACCCAGGGGTACTTTACATTTGTACAGCAAAGAAGGCCTTTTAAAGTATGGATTTAAAAAAACTGAATCTAGCAATAAAAAGATTGATAAATTTAGCCACATAAAATTATTTTTAATTCTGCATACAAATAATATAAATAAAGTCAAAAGACACATAGTATAGACATATCATATGTTATCAACAAAAGGGCTGATACTCTTGTTAAGAGTTCCTACATATCAGGAAGAAAGAAAACAACCTAATTAAAAGATAGGCAAAGGATATAAACAAACAGTTCCCAGGAAAGGAAATGTAAATGACTCTTAGTCATATGAAAACATGGTCAACCTCTCTTGTAGTAGGAGAAGTGAGATTACAGCTATGAGATATTATTTTACATCTAACAGATTGACAAAGATAAAAAGGGTTGATAACACGCTGTGTTGGCAAGGGTGTGGGAAACAGACATTCTCATTCATTGCGAGTGGGAGGGCAAATTGGTGCCACCTCCCTGAAAAGCGATTTGGCAATATCTAAGTAAATTCGAAATCCACATACCCTTTAACCCAGCATTTCCATTTCTAGGAATTTACCATATAAATATACTTGCACATGTGCAAATCGATGTATGAATGTGGATATGTGTTGCGGTTTAGCTTATAGTAACAATAGATTGGAAACAGCCTAATTTCCTGTCCATAGGGGACAGTGAAATCAATCACAGAACATCTGTTCAGTGCAACACTATGCACTGGTTTAAAAGAAGGGAGTGTTTTATATTTCCAGTATGGAGAGGTCTCTGTGATATGATAGTTAAGGGGCAGGGAGTAGGGAAGCAAACTGCAGAAAAATGTGTCCGATGCAATACTATTTTGTAAGGTTGGCTACAGTGGCTCACACCTGTAACCCCAGCACTTTGGGAGGCTGAGGCCAGAGGATCGCTTGAGCCCAGGAGTTCAAGACCAGCCTGACAAGCATAGCGAAACCCTCTCTCTGCAAAAAATAGAAAAATTAGCCAGACATGGTGGTGCCCTCTGTGGTCCCAGCTACTAGGGAGGCTGAGGTGGGAGGATTGTCTGGTGCCTGGAAGGTTGAGGCTACAGTGAGCCATGATCATGTCACTGTACTCCAGTCTGGGCAACAGAGAGAGACTCTGTCTCAAACAAACAAAACAAACAAAAATACCATTTTGTAAAAAAACGTTTTATGGACATGTCTTCACAGAACGTCTCTGGAAAGATGGGCAAGAAACAGGTAACAGAGCCTGCTTTTAAGTAAGGGACTAGGATGTTGGGTTAGGGAAACTAACTTTATATATACTATGTGTATGTGGTAACCCCTCCAAAAAAAAAAAAAAAGAGAGAGAGAGAGAGAGAGAGAGAGAAGGAAATATATAAAGCAAAAGAGTAAAAGTTTTCATCTGAGATCTGAGATTAAATGTCAGCCTTGCTACTTTCTTGGATAAGTTATATCCGCTGTCTAAATCTCAGTTTCCCCTCCTGTAAAATGGGAACAAAAATATTGTCCACCTCAAGGATATATGTGGGGAGGGGACAAAGAGAGAGCGCGCAAATGTGTCAAGGTTAAGAAAGACTTCATGAATCTAGGAAGGGCATTGCGAGTTCATTGTATTATCGCATATTTCTGGAATTTTGAAAAAATTTCAAAACAAAAAGTTTGTGCGCCTCGCACCCCCCCACCCCCGCCCCACTCCTCCTTCGCCGGCTGATTCCTGGACCCCACCCCAGGTGAGGCTGGTGAACCTTTTTTTTTCCAAGCACATTGTACTCTCAGCACCACCAGCCTAGCACAAAGCTTGTGTTGGAAGCCAGGCGGCCCTGGTGACCAGGCCACACCAGCGTCACTGCAGGCCCCTTACCCCTCTCCGTGGGCGCTGGTGAAGAGGGTCCTTTTCCTGCTGGACACCTGCAAGGCAGAGGTTGAGGACCACTGCCCCTGGTTACTTCTTGCAGGGAGAGGACCCAGCTGTCCCCTCTGGAACTGGGGGATGGGACCCCCTAGGGGTGCCAATCTCCGCCCCCGCCCACCGCGCAGGCTCACTCGTGGAGCCTGTGCCTGGACATGCAGGGAACCCCGGCCCTGGCGCAGTCCCTATCAGATAAGGCCGCCTCCCCCGCGCTGGCAGCCCCGACCGGCGAGGAGTTTACGTAAGCCCGGTTGTTGATGGAAAAATAAATGCAGCAACAGGCGTTTCCCGGCCTGCTCGGCCTGCTCACGGGGAGCCGCGGGCCCCAGACTCTGGCTCACCCCAGAAAGGACCCGTCCTGACAGCTCCCCAGGGGCTCGGGCTGAACTCCCGGGGTCCCATGTGTTGGAAGACCAGCTCTCAGGGGGCCACCCAGAGGCTCCTCCACCCTAAGCTCAGGCCACCCTGCACGTGGCCCACCAAGCGGCAGGCAGTTACTAAGTGCTTGTTCTTAACCCCTCTCCTGCCGGCACTCCCTGCGCATCCCCAACCCACACCCCTGCCCCCTCCCCTCCGCACCCGCCCAAACCTCCGGGCCGGCTCTGGCCCCCACCCCCGCCCCGGGCCCAGAGCCCAGGGGACCTGGTCCAGGCATCCATCCGCAGCACTCCATGAACGCCTGCTGCGTGCCCAGCCCTGCTCAGGGGCGGCGGTGAGGGAGGGATGGGAACCAGGAAGGAACCGCTGACTGGGCCTGGGCTAAGAGAAAATGAGTAGGGAACTCCTCTAGACACCGAGCCTGCTTTCCTCATTTAAAGTTAAGGGGAGCTAGCTACTCAGGAGGCTGAGGTGGGGGATCGCTGGAACCCGGGAGGCCGAGGCTGCAGTGAGTCGGGACTGCTCCACTGCACTCCAGCCTGGGTGACAAAGCAAGACTCCGTCTCAAAAAAAGAAAAAAAATTAAAAGGACAGCTAAGGCAGACCTTCCCAGAACTGTGAGACGACTGAGACAACTGAGTGCGTCTTACCCCCACCCCACACCCATCTTTGCCTGGAGGGAGGCGGATGGCCAGGGTTCAAATCCTAACTCCGCCAGCTGCATAACCTCATCACCTTACACCTAAATCTCTTTATCTGTAAAAAGGGACTAATACTTATGCCAATCTCAAGTTTTGAGTATTAAGTGAGGCATTTTGAGGATTAAAAGAGACGAATACTAAACCCTTAAATCATAACTAATGACTGGCACAAAATATCCCACAGGACCACGTCGCCGTGGGTATAAGTGTGTTACAGCCACCTGTCCTTTCTGTCTCAGCACAGACATGTGCCTTCCAGGGTGGCCTCATGACCCTCCCATCTTGGGTCCAGTGGTCCAGTCATATTCCCTCACCAGTTCCCATAACACCCTCTTTTCTTCTTTTTCCTTTTTAGAGACAGGCTCTCAATCCGCCACCAGGCTAGAGTGCAGTGGTATAATCATAACTCCCTGCAGCCTCAAATTCCTGCAAGTGATCCTCCTGCCTTGACCTCCCAAGCTGGGCTTACAGGTGTGAGCCGCCACACCCGGCCCCCATCAGCCCGCTTCTCTTGATAACCTCCTTCACCTGTGGAACTATGTGTCCCCGCCAGCCCAGGCACCTACTTTGTGGTTAGGACCTTGGACCGAAGTGCCAGCCAGAGCCAGGATTATTTCCTAGCAACGCTGTGTTACCTCCTGCAAGTTGCTTAAGGTCTCTCTGCTTCAATTTTCCCACTGGAAAATGACAGGAGGTGAGTATGTGTATGTGTGTGTGTATATATATATACACATATAAACACATTATATATACACACATATATATACACATACACGCATTATATATACATACATTATATATACAGTTTAATATGTATTTTATATATGTGTATATATACATAGATACACACACACACACACACATGCACATATATATATATACACACTTTAAAACCCTTCCTGCCATTGAATAAGTGCAGCAAGTATTTGCTCTTATTTTTACGATCTTCTTGGCTCCCCGTTGTGGCCTAGGAGATAGGTATTGTTATCCTCATTCTACAGATGAGAAAACTGAGGCTGAGCCATTTGCTATAGGTCACAAAACAAGGGGTGTCCAGGCTGCATTCTGATGCCAGGTCCTGTGTCCCAGGCTGGTAAACCACATTTTGGTCTGGTCCTCTGGGGGTCCAAGTTCAGCGGGGTGGAGATACTTGTATACACAGAGCAAGGACCAATGAAGAAACCCAGTGGAATTTGAATGACTAGAGGATGTTATGAGAATCACAAAGGATCATGTGGGCCCAGGGTTAGCAAGCAGCCGACACACAGTAGGTGCTGCCACAAACCATAATTACCTAAAATCATACTATTTATTAATGGAAAGACCTAGAATGCCAACTCTACCATTTACTCGCTGTGTAACCTTGGACAAGGCACTGTCTCTTTCTGGGCCTCAATTTCCCCCATTCATCCAAGGGAGATGCTAATATTAAATACCCCTCTTAAGACTTTGATGAGCGTCAAAGTCAGCACATGTGGAAGCACATTCTAGACTGTTAGCGGGCTAATACTATCAGCAATGGCCTAACTTATCAATGTCAGTGGGAGAGTACAGCCTGGGATACAGGACCTGGCATCAGAATGCAGCCTGGACACCCCTTGTTTTGCGACCTATAGTAAATGGCTCAGCCTGTTTTCTCGTCTGTAGAATGGGAATAACAATACCTATCTCCTAGGCCACCACGGGGAGCCAAGAAGATCGTAAAACTAAGAGCAAATACTTGCTGCACTTATTCAATGGCAGGAAGGGTTTTAAAGTGTGTATATATATATATATATGAGTGTGTGTGTGTATCTATGTATATATACACTTATATAAAATACATATTAAAGTGTATATATAATGTATGTATATACAATGTGTGTATGTATATATATATGTGTGTATATATAATGTGTTTATATGTGTGTGTATATATATATATACACACACACACATACACATACTCACCTCCTGTCATTTTCCAGTGGGAAAATTGAAGCAGAGAGACCTTAAGCAACTTGCAGGAGGTAACACAGCATTGCTGGGAAATAATCCTGGCTCTGGCTGGCACTTCGGTCCAAGGTCCTAACCAGCCTGCATCACTGCCTCCCCAGAACCTAGCAACAGCACATAGTCAGGCCTCAGCAAACAGTAGCAATCATTCTGTCTCTTTTCATATGCTGTGTTGATGTCATCACCAACTTAATTACTCACCAATCCCCTCTCGGAGCAGGGCAACCTGGAGCGCTTTGAGGCCCGGTGGCTGCCAGCTGAGAGCTGGCGCCAGGAGCTCAAAATGTGGCCAGAGCTTTGTTTCCTCGTCACACCCAACCAGAGCCAGCCCATGGGACGGGCGAGGGTGGGGGAGGCAGGTGGGTCCAGAGCTGGGGCTGGGTGCCCGCATGAGCATGAGTATCACGTGCCCCTCTTTGCCCAGTGTGGCGCTGGACACCCACCCAGCTCCTGGAGCAGGGCAGGGCCAGGAGGGGGAGGCAGGGGCAGACACTGGGCCTTTTGTGTCCTGCTCCCCACGCAGCCCAGCCCAGAAAGCCATCCTCACCTCAGCCTCGGGCTGGGTGAAGGGTGCACAGGGCCCTCCTGGGAGAGGAAAGAATTCAGGCTGGAGTCGGGAGTCCAGCCAAGCCACTGGCTCCACCGCTTTCTGGCCGAGTGTCCTTGGGCCAGTGCCCCTGCACTCAGTCTGGCTTCCTTGTCTCTAAAATGAGGCATAAAGAGCTGGCCTGAGGTTCGGGTGGGGGTCAGGGGAGACAGGAAAGAAAAATGCTGGTCCCAATGGGGCAGGGGGAGGGGACAGCCTTCCGTTGATTAGGGCTTTCACTCCCTCCTCAGACAGGCCCAGCTAACTCCTCAGCCGCAACACACACCGGAACCAGCATCACACGAGCAGAAACCACCCTGAGCAGCTCTGTCCACCTGAACACTCATCACACAGACTCACATGAACCTCTGAACACAGACACACACATCTGAGTGCACACACATCTAATTACACACACACACACGGCTGATCATAGACACACTCCCAGTCCTAGATATACTCGTACACATCCCCCTAAACACACACACGTGTCTCAACACATACAGACGCTCCCGGGCTAACCCTCACCACAGCGCAGCCACACTCAGATTCACTGACAGCAGCACACGCCACAGACCTCCACCCAGCCCCACCGCACGCCCACCCCCACTCCAGTCCTCGGGGTCCCTGCGGGGCAGAGTGAGCCCTGGGGGCACCCAGGATGGGGGCCTAGAACTACACAACCCTCACGCCTTCCATACCTGAGGATCTCTCAGGCTTGAGCCCAACAGCCCTGCCCAGAGGCCGAGGAATGGAGCCGAAGGAGAGGAGGGCCCCGGGGACCCACTGTGCCAGTCCCTGCTGCCATCTGCCTAACGCAGTACGTGGCACACGTGAGGGCTCAAAAACGTCACTCCCAGTTTTGCAGCAGAAGAAAGCGTCCGGGGCCCCCAGACACCCCTCCCTGCGGGGAATTTCCTCGGCGCAGACCCCACCCAGCCTGGTGAGGGCAAGGGAGAGAGCCCCGGGGCGATGCCGCGGTGCCCCGCCAGGGGGCGCGTCGTTCGGCCCCTGCGGGGGCTCTGTCGCCCCAGACCCGGCGTCCCTCTCCAATGGCCGCCCTGCCCAGGCCGGCTCCCCCGGGACGGGACGTGCCTCGGTTCGGGTGGCGGGCGCCCCCGCAGGATGTCTGCTCTCCCCACCCCTCCGGATCCGACCTCGGCTCCGGTTTCCGCCCCCTCCCCAGTCCCCAGGGACCTCCCCTGACAGCTCCAGGCCCGTGGCCACCCCCCTGCCCGGAACCGCCCCAAGCCCACCCCCACCCCGGGCTCTGAGAACCACTGCTGCCCTCCCAGACTGGGGGCCCTCCCTCGCCTCTTTTCAAGGGGCAAACCTGCTAGCGGGGCCTGAATGGAAAGACTGAGCTGAATAAATACCAACAGCTCCCAGGAACAGAGCTCTGCCATGAGCCAGGCACTCAGCTAAACGCTATGGCTGCGTGAATTACACCATTCAAACCCTAAGAAGTAGGTGTCATCACTGTCCCCGTTTTACCGACGACAAATCCTGGAAGCTCAGAGAGGTTCAGTACTTTGCCCAGGATCCCACAGCAGTAAGTGGTAGGACGAAGTCCAGCACCCAATCCCTAAGGACTCGACTCAACCATAGTGAACGCTCTTGCTCACCTTTACGCTCTCCAGGACTTAGGAACTATTCAGAAGGGACCCACCCCAGCCAGGCACCGTGCTGGGAGTAACATGAAGATAGAGAGAGAGGCTGAGTCGTGGAGTTTACAGTAGCAGGAAAGAGAGGGTGAAATATTTTCCAAACACGCACCCGCAGATTCATACCGAACCAGGCAGCCACAGGCCAGCCCGATGTGGCCCGTGCGGGTAGGGATGAGGGGAGAATAGACAAGCACAGCTGGTTTATGCCCTTTGCCTCCACCTAGCCAGATGTCCCACTACCTGGCAGCTTTAGGAGCCCCCTCACATCCAGCCCTGCGTGGTGAGAAGGGTGGAAGAGACATCAGAGAAGGTTCCAGAGAGCGGGGGACATTTGAGCAGGAGTTGTTGAGAAGACCCCCAAGCACAGAGCCCACCCAGCAGGCAAAGCATTGATGAGTTTGGTGCACCTGGCTGGCTTTAAGCCCAGTGATGGGTAGGTCCCAAGTCCTGCACCAGGATTAACTTGGGTAGGAATTAACTTGTGACCATGCCTCAGACACCAGCTTGAGGACACACTTGCTCATGATGGCTGGGAAATTCAAAGGAGAGAAGCACTGAGTAAGTGTCCCAGGTCCCTTTCATGCCTCCTCCATCTGACTGGGATTCCCTTCAGGGGAAAGGCCAGGCCAACATTTGGATGTCTCAAAGCCATCAAAAACTCAGCAAATCTAAACCACAGTTCCCCAATCATCTTCCCCTCTCCTCTTCCTGATGACGCTCCTCATTGCAGTGAAGGGCCACGGACTCCGCCTGGTTATGATCCTGATCCCTCCTGGCCTTCCCTCCCCCGACAGCTGGTCTACCTGGCAGCTTTAAGAGGCTCCTCACATCCACCCCCTCCCTTCTCCTCCCCTGCCTTCATTCCTGGCTTTCTGGTGCTCTTGGAATTGAGACCCAGACATGCTGCCTGGAAAGCCCCTGGCTGTGTCCTCAGCCCCACCTCCCACCACCTTGGCCCTTGCACTGGCTGCCTTCTAGTGCTGTGGACCTCTGGGCCCCAGGGCCTTTGCACACGCTATTACTCCTTTCTCCCCCTCCTCCCACTTGCGAGTTAATTTCCATACACTTATCTGGTCTCTTACTGATAATTTTCTCCAAGAAGCTCTCCTTTTTCTTGCCCATGTGTACACTCTCACGGTCTCACATAGGCCTCATCATAGACATCATTAAGTACTTTTGAGGTTGTTTGGCATTTGTTTCCCTTAGTAGATTTTGAGCTCCATGAAGGCAGGGACCATCATATTCCCTCAGGACCCCACTGCCCAGCAGAGGTCCTGGCACTCACTAAGTGTCCTTCAGCCAGACAATCCCCTCTCTGCTGCATCCTGGCTAGATGCTCTTAGGTAAGCCCCTTCCCTGCTTTGAGCTTACCCTGATCATCCTAAGATGAAGGATGTGCCTGTCAGAATCCCTGAGGGACTTTTTAAAAATGCACGGGGCATCATTGTCAATCACCATCATCAAGTTGGGAGCAGGGAGTGGGTGGAGGTATAGAGGTTACAAGAGTGAGGGAGTGTTGATAACTGTGGAAGCTGAGCGGGGCATACACGGAGGTTCATTGTACCCTTCTGTTTACTTTGAATATGTCTGATATTTTCCACAATAACAAGTTTTTTATAAGACACAGCAGCCTGGGCTCCTCCCCAGGAAGTGGTGGCGAGCCAGCAGGGGAACGTGGAAGCGCTGCCGGAGTGGTTCTGATGAGCAGCTCCGGCCAGAGGCTCTTCTAGGCTCCTTCCAGCTCCAAAGAATTGGCAGCAATTCTTTCTCCTGTGCACAAGGGGGCTGTTCACTAGTGGAAAAATACCATACCCTGAGCAAGTGCTTCTGCCTTGCCCCAGTCCCTCCCCCCGACTCAAACACTTCTAGGTCAATTGCCTGCTCTTCCAACTCAATAGTTCCCCCGAACCCCAGTCTGTGCTGGCGGCCTCTTCTGGGCTCCCTGACTTCTTGGACACCCAGTCCCAGTCGTCCTCACACCTGGTCTGCTTCCGCCAGCCCCTAACAAAGATTGCGATCGCCTAGGTACCCCTAGCCACCATGCCTGGCACCAGGGAGGGACTGACTCATGCTGGCTGAATTCAATTGAATTGCCATGAAAATGTCTTTTCGGCCCCTGAACTGTGTGATCCTGGGCAAGTGTCTTCTCCTTGGCTTCCTTCTGTGTGAAAGTAAATGATCATCCCTGCCTCCCAGCGCTGCGGAAAGGATTCAATGAGATAATGACTGTAAGAAGGTATCGCAGGTTGCAGAGTGTTACATAGGACTTTTACCACTTGCAGAATGAGACTCTCCAACTGTGGGCTCCCATAACTCCCAGGCTTCCTTCCTGCTGGACAGCAGCTGGCTATTGTACCTCTCTGCCTTCCAGAGGGCCTGGGAGCCAGAGGGAAGGGCTGTTGGCCAAATCCTCCCCACCTCACCAGTCTCAGGTGCCCAGCACTGGGTTGAGGAGAGAGGGAGGGACAAAGGGTAAAAAGGAAGGTATAAAGGGCCTGCTGGCAGGCCAGGCACAGTTGCTCGTGCCTGTGATCCCAACACTTTGGGAGGCCGAGGCAGGCAGATCACTTGAGGTTAAGAGTTTGAGACCAGCCCAGCCAAAATGGTGAAACTTTGTCTCTACTAAAAATATAGAAATTAGTCAGGCGTGGAGGCGCATGTCTGCAATCTCAGCTACTTGGGAGGCTGAGACAGGAGAATTCCTTGAACCCGGGAGGCAGAGGTTGCAGTGAGCCAAGGTCATGCCACACAGAGTCCCCAGGAGCCAAAGAGCCCACAGTGGCCCCCCCGGGGCAGCAGCTAGTAGGTGCAGCCTGGCATTGTCCGTCCTTGCCAGCAGGTCACGCAGTCCACAGCAGCAAACACTGCTCTCCAGGAAGCCAGAGCTGCCATGTGGGACTCCAGCATGAGTACAGGGAGAGGAGGGGTCCTGTTACCCAAGGAGGAGCAGGGGAGTCCTGCCAGACACCCAGGCCCCTGACTTCATCACATCCCCTAGCCTTGGATAAGCCCCCTTGGAGCTGCACTTCGCCTGCCTCTCCAGGGCGCCCCCAGCGGGGAAGCTGGCCTCCACTCCTGAGGCTGCGCCCCGCCTGCTCCTCAGCCGGGAACCCTCCCTGCCTCCCTTCTCCATCTGGTCACCTTTTGTTCATTCAAGAGCCCAACCACGTGTCTCCTCCTTTGAGTCTCTTTCATCTTTGAGACAATTCCTCACACCGTCATTGTGGCCCTCCAGGAGTTTGTCACACATGAATAAAGCAGTCCATAGGCTCTCCCTGAATCCCCACAGCATCCCTGCAAATGAACAACATTGGTGCCATTTTACAGATGAAGAGGCTGAGATTCAGAGTGGCTGAGTGCCTTGCCAAAACTCTTTCAGAGCAGAGAAGACTGCGAAGGTCTCTTCCATCTGCCCCAGACCTGCCCACTCTGGAGGAACGGAGACTTGGCAGGGTGGGTGGGGCCAGGGTGGACACCCCAGCCTCTGAAGACCACCTAATCCCAGGCCTGGGTGTAGGTCCCAAGAACGAGGCGTCTCTCCATATTCATAGAGGGTTGGATGGCCCCCGATCCCCACTGCAGTCAACATGCAGGGAGGTTCAGATAGGTCCCCAGAGCTGCAGGTGGCTGTGGTGACGGCACTGTCTCCCTCCTTTCCATCATGGTGGACAGAGCTGGCCTGCCAGCCTCAGTGTCTTCCTCCCCTCACCTGCTGTCACTCAGTCTGAGTCGCTGCTTTCTCGGTCTGGCTTTTGAGCTCACCTCTTTCTCTCTCGGCGTCTCTCCTTCCCAGCCTCAGAGGGGCCATCTCTGTTTCTCCTGCTGTCTCTCAGTCTTGGCCTCTCTCAGCCTCTGAATCTGTCCCAGGGTCTTCCTTTACCAAGTCTTCCCTTCTCTATGTCAGCCTTTCTCTCTGTGTCTCGCCGTCTCTCTTGTGTCTCTGACCCTGTCTCTTCTTCTCTGTCTCCATCCCTGTATCTCTGCGCCACTGTGTTGCTATCTTATTCTCTTCCTCTCTCTCCCTGTCTATTGCCTTTCTGCCTCTCGCTCTGCCCCTGTCTCTCTCTCTGCCTCTGTGTGTATCTCTGTCCCTGTCCCTTTCTGTCTCTGTCTCCCAGTCCCTGTCCCTGTCTCTCTTCCTGTCTTCCCAAGTCTGTGTGTGTCTTAGTCTCTGAGCCTGGGGAGAACAATGCTTCCTCCACGGCACCCCCACCCCCGGCCCAGCAGCAGCCCTGGCTTCTCAACCTGCTCTTATGCAGGGGTGGGGGACCCCCGGGCATCATTCCAGGGCCCTCTCCAAATGGGTGCCAGCACTGACAGACGAGATAGGGATCAGACTCAGCTCTGTTGGGGCCTGAGCAAGGGGCACAGCGGGCTGCGCGGGGGCGTCTGGGTGCCTGTGAATGTCTGCATGTGTGTACACCTGGGTTTATGAGCGGGTCTCCTGTGGGGTGGTCCGGGCGTCTGTCTAGGTAGGTTGGTGAGCGTCTGGGCCTGTTTACGTCTGTCTGCGAGCATCTGTGTGTGTGTGTGGCTTTGTGTGGTGCTGTCTGGGTGTGAGGACCTTAGCCTGTGGGTCTATCCATCCATGAGTGCCACAAGAATGCGCATGCGTGCATGTGTGTCTGTGGGCACCCATGTGAGTTGCTAGAGGTAACTGGCACCATGGTGTCTGTGTGTCCGTCTGCAGTCCAGGGCCTCTGCTTGCATTCCTTCACAGAGTCATCAATGGAAGACAGACTCCATGACTCCATTTGGCAGGTGGAAAAGTTGAGGTTCTTATCCCCCTTGCTTGAATGTGTGACTATGAATGTGTGTCTGCTGGAGGGTAAGAGTCTGGGATCTGGGGGCACAGACTTGGCTCAAATCCTGGCTCTTCTACCACTAGCTGTAAGTTGGCAAATCTTGCTAAGTCTCCTGGATTCATTCAGCAAAAAATGTTATCTATCAAAAATGAATTTTTTAAAATAGGAGCTATCTTGGGAGGGGTTAAAGGAAAGGGGCCTAGGGGAGACTTCTGGGTGCTGAAAGTGACACCTTGATTTGGGTGCTAGTTAAATGGGTGTGTTCATTTGAAAGACATTAATCAGGCTGTTCATTACAGATATGTGTCACTATATACTGCAATATAAAAGTCTATAAAAATGTTATTGGGCACCTACTGTTTGCTAGACATAGTGATAACAATAGTGGGGTGTGTGTCTGTGTGCATGTGTGTGTGTGTGTGTGGGGGCATGTGTCTGTGTGTGCACATGTGCATGTGCGTGCGTGTGTGTGTGCAAAGTCCTCAGAGTTTTTAAGAAACATTTCAGAAAGTGATTCAGTCTGGGCTTGAAGCATACTCAGCCCATTCCTGCCCCACTCCCTCCCTCCACCCTGTCCCAATAAGGAGGGCAGAGGGAGGAGGCGAGAAAGACCTCAGTCCTGGGCTGGATGGTTCCCCTGCCCAATCTTGCCTGGCTGTTTCCTCTTCAAGGTGGCCATGATTTTCCATCTGGATGATCAAGTTGGTGGGCCATTCGGGGGCATTTGGGTGGGTAACTGCTGACATCCAACAAAGCTGGTAGCAGAGTACTCCGAGGCAGGGCTCAGAGTGAGAAATGAGGGGTGTCATATGTCCAGGGGACGACACCACACCTGCTTGGTCATTCAGCAATGCCAGAGGATGGCTGGCTGGATACACACATTCCTACTCTCCACCTGAGAGTCCTCATATCACCTGCCTGTCATTCAGTGCAATGCATCAAGCCCTACTCTAAGCCAGGCCTACGCTGGGCCCGTCAGCACATCTTACCTTGCCCCCACTACAACTGCCATGCAGAGGGTCATTCATTATCTTCATCTCATAGCTCAGGAAACGGACGCCTAAAGAAGCGAAATGACTTTCTTCAGCTCACCCTGCTCGATAGTAGAAATTCCAATCTCATTCTTCCTGGCTGCGACCTCCACCCTCTCTGGGTGTGTCTTTTCTCTGGGTTTCTCAGGTTCCCTGAAGCATAAGGAAAGGAATGGAATTCATTTGCTTTTGCCCTCTCTGGAGATTTTAAAATTTTATGTCATTAGGAAAATGGAGCTTAAGCTGGCCTTTGGTAACTGTGTTCCCTCCTAATAGGGAAAAGCTGCAGCTTTTTCAGGCGGCTTCCCTGATCACCTGACTTGCCTTCCAGCCCAGCCAGGAGCAGAAAAGGGCCTCTGACCTCTGCATTGCATATGGTAGGGTGTGCTGAAAGAAAGAAGGAAGGGACGGAAGGGAAGGAGGGAAGGAAGGAAGGAAGGAAGGAAGAAGGAAGGAAGGAAGGAAGGAAGGAAGGAAGGAAGGAAGGAAGGAAGGAAGGAAGGAAGGAAGGAAGGAGGGAAAAAGAATACAAGGGTACAATGAGAGTATATAACACAGAGACTTGATCTACTAAAGGAGGTAGTCAGGAAAGGCTTCCCTCAGGAGGAGGTTCGGTTTATACTAGGGAGGGAGGAAGGGAAGGAGGGAAGGAGGGAAGGAAGGAAGGAAGGGAGGGAGGGATGGAAAAGGACTTTGTTTGCACATCCTCCACTTGAGCACTTATCACACCCTGTTAAGATATCTTTTGTCTCCCATGTGTCACCACTCTGAATTCCTTGAGAGCAGGAACTGGATCTTTGTCTCTGGATCTCCGTAACCCATCTAAAGCCTGGCACAAGACAGGGGCCCCGGGAATATCTGATGAATATATGAAGACCTAGAATTTATCTCTGGGCCTCAGTAAAACTCTTAGGCCCTGTGAATTTCACACCCAACCAACGGCAGCAGCACCAAGTAGTTTCGATAAGTGGTTTTATTACTGGTTAGATTTTACAAATTCTGATATTCGAACAGACTTCCACCTTAAAATTCTAAAACAACAAAGCGACCGTTGGAGGGGGCTTGATTTTTCCTTTTTTTTTTTTCTTTTTTTCTTTTTAGGACTATTCAAAGTAACAAACTTTTTTTTGTTGTTTTTTGTTTTTTACATTTTTGCTCTGGTCATAAATATACAGAGAGAAAAAGAGGGAGAGAAAAATGAACAAGTCATCCAAAGTATGGAGATAAAACAGTATTCCTAA
>PVKP010042743.1:0-17858 GCA_004027715.1 Plecturocebus donacophilus
AAATAAAGTTTTTATTTTAACAATGCTAATTCTATTCATGAGGGCTCCACCTTCATGACCTAATTACCTCCCACAGGCCCTACCTCCAGATGTTATCCTACTGAGGATTTAGATATCAACATATGCAGGACACAAATATTCAGTCCAGTAGGTGTCCCTGACGTGGTGAGATGAGAATGGCACTCGATGACCTTCCTCCTACATTCAAAGTGAAAATCATCCGACAAACCCAAATGCAATGGCATTCTACAAAAACTTCGGGCCAGTTCCCCTCAAAACTGTCAAGGTCATCAAAAGCAAGGACAGTGTGAGAACCTAGCACAGCCCAGGGGAGCCTCAGGAGACTTGAGGATTCAATTCAGTGTGGTGTCCTGGGTGGGACCCTGGAAAATGAAAAAGACATCAGGGAGAAAAATAATAAAATTCGGATAAAGTTGTGAAGTTAATAAGAATATGTCAATCATTAGTTGTAATAAACGTAATATTAATATAAGATGCCAACAGTAGGAGAACCGGGGACAGGATATATGGGAATTCTCTTTATGATCTTTACAAATCTAAAATTATTTTTTTAATTTTTTTGTAAAGAAATCAAAAATTATGTTTTATTTATTCACTGAGAGAAGGTCTTGCTCTGTCACCCTGGCTGGAGTGCAATAGTATGATCACAGCTCACTGCAACTTCCACCTCCTGGGCTCAAGCAATCCTCCCACCTCAGCCTCCTGAGTAGCTAGGACCACAGGTGCTTGCCACCACACCCAGCTAGTTTTTGAGCTCTCTGCAGAGGCTGGGTTTCAGCATGTTGCTCAGGCTGGTCTCGAACTCCTGGGCTCAAGCAATCCACATGCCTTGGCTTCCCAAAGTGCTGGTCCACTTTCGTTTTTTAAATCTAAAACTATTAAATCATTTTCTGTAAATCTAAAACTATTCTGAAATAAAAGTTCATTTAAATTTTTTTTTAGGCTGGGCATGGTGGCTCATGCCTGTAACCCCAGCACTTTGGGAGGCCAAGGTGAGTGGATCACCTAAGGTCAGGAGTTCGAGACCAGCCTGGCCAACATGGTGAAACCTTGCCTGTACTAAAAAAATACAAAAATTTGCTGGGTGTGGTGGTGGGCACCTGTAATCTCAGCTACTTGGAAGGCTGAAGCAGGAGAAGTGCTTGAACCTGGGAGGCAGAGGTTGCAGTGAGCCAAGGTCACACCACTGCACTCCAGCCTGGGAGACAGAGGGAGACTGTCTCAAAAAAAAAAATTTTTTCTTTTAAACTTAGAAAAAAATTTTCATCCATTGGCAGAATGTAGATGATCAGAAGTCACCAATTATCTACAGAGAAAATCGTGGGCCAGGAAGGTCTTCAGCGCAGTCCTCCCCAGTAGATGGCGATAGCAGTTGATTTGTTGGTGGCCACTTTGAACTTGGGAGCCAACAGAATCTACATAACCGGATTTCAAATGCCTTTCAGAACCGATCTTGTATCGCAGATGCAGGAAGAAGGTTTCGGTTTTCCTCTTCAGTGTATCTTCTCTAGGAATGAAATCCTCATTGTCTGACACCTTGGTGGGTGACTGGTATTTAATGAGCGGCCTCAGAATGCTATCGTTGAAGAATTTAAATTTCCCATCAGGGCTGGTAGCAATGGCTCACACCTATAATCCCAGCACTTTGGGAGGCTGAGGCAGGAGGATTGCTTGAGCCCAGGAGTTCAAGACTAGCCTGAGTAACATAGCAAAACCTCGTCTCTTAAAAAAAAAATTTTTTTAAATCCCCATCAGGGAAGCACACCCCCAGCTCAGACTCCTCACCCAATAAAAATAACATCAGGGCTAGTCCCCACACTCCTCCAGCTATGCTCCCAAAGGCTGCTTCCTGGCTTCTTCCAGACGTCTCTCTGCTCCTGAAGCAGAGCTCTGTGAAGGTCCCTCAGGCTCAAACATGGGCCCTCTTCTCTTTTTCTGCCATCTGGCTATTTTTTAAAGGATATATGTTCTCACATTCCTAGGGGATGTCAGCCTCCAAAACTTTGAAGACTATCCCAGATTGTACTGTTTCCAGTCCAGCCTTCTCTTGTGAGATGCCAGCCTATCCCCTAACTGCAGGCTTGATGTCCCTGTCAGGCTAACTGGATTTGGGGAGCTGCACCCAGCTGGTGTGCCAGGGAAAAGGTAGAGGCATCCTGGGGATTGCTCCTGGAGTCTGGTTCATAAATTCCCCCACAGCACATCCACCTGGGCCTGCTTCTCCTAGCCCGCAGAGGAATGCTGGTAGTAAAACACAGCAGAACAGACGGCTGCTTTATGGGCCAGAAGAAAACGATTTCCCACCTGGGGCCACTATAGAATCTAGGGCTCAATTCTCTACTTTCCCTTAGAGAAGGCTTTCCTTCTGTCTCAAGTGATCTCATGGGGCCATTAGTACAGACAGAGCAGAGCAATCCCAGGGCCAGGTGGGCTGTTTTTAAAAGAATGTTCTTACCATCTCATCTTGGGGTGGAGCATTTGACCCAGAGCAATCACCTGCATCCTCCAGACCCCATCAAGCCCAGCTTTCAGTCCCACCCTTCCACCCCACAGCTAGCCTTCTAGGACTTGCAGTTCAATCAAAAGTAGTTCTCACCTGGGAGGCAGAGGTTGCAGTGCCTGGAGATCGCACCACTGCACTCCAGCCTGGGTGACAGAGAAAGACTCCATCTCAAAAAGAAAAAAAAAAGGACTTCTCTAAGAACTGCCCCTGCACACTGCCCTGTTGAGAGTCAATATCAAAGGGCTGAAATAAGAAACACAGATATAAAGTGTTGGCAAGAACATGGAGTAAATGGAAAATGTGTGCCCTTTTGGGGGCAGTGTATCTTCATCAGTTTGGGCTGCTATAACAAATTGCCATAGACTGGGTGGCTTAAACAACCAACATTTATTTCTGACAGTTCTAGAGGCTGGGAAGTTCAGGATCAAGGTGCCGGCAGATCTGGTGTCTGGTAAAGGCCATCTTCCTGATTTGCAGATGACCATCTTCTCATGGTACCTTCACATGTCAGATAGCAGAGAGAAAGGAAGCAAGTTCTCTTGTGTCTCTTCTTATAAGGGCACTAATCGCATCATGAGTGCTCTATCCTCATGACTTCATTACCTCCCAAAGGCCACATCTCCATATACCATCATATAGGGGATTAGGGTTTCCACATTTGAATTTTGGCTATAGTCTCAGCTACTCAGGAGGCTAAGGCAGGAGGATCATTTGAGCCCAGGTGTTCAAGTCCAAACCTGGCAACATAGTGAGACCTTGTCTCAAAAAAAAAAAAGAAAATAGCACTGCATAATATTCCACTGGATGACTATTTCCCAGTTTGTTCAACTATCCCCCATTGATAGACATTAGGTGGCTTCCAGTTCTTCACCACTACAAATATATGAATTCAAACATTAACATTCAGTCCACAGAATATTTATAAATTAGCATAGTAGAATGCAAAGTGGTATAACCATTGGAAAACTGTTTGGCAAGATGTATCTGCTAAAGTTGAACATGCATGATGAGCCCCTTGACCCAGGAACTTCACTTTTCAGTATATACTCAACAGAAATGCCTTCATATGTTCAACAAAAGATGCATATAGGTATGTTCATAAAACACTTTTCATAATAGCCCCCAATTGAAAATACCCCAAACATTCATCAACAGTAGACGGATAAATGGTGGCACATTCACATTTGTTTAATGGAATATTAAACGGCAATGAGCATGATTGAACTAAACCACATGCCACAACATGGGTGAATCCCACAAACAGGATGCTAAGTGAAAGATGCCTGGCATAATTTCACTGATACAAAATTCAAAAGAAAGCAAAACTAATTCATGGAAGCAAAAGTTAGACAAGCTGCCAGGCTTCAAGGTGGGATGGGGGGATAGTAACTAGAAAAGGAAGTGTGGGGGCTTTTCGGGTTTTGGTAGTGTTCTGCTTCTTGATCCCATGTCCTGGTTACATTGGTGAGCTCACTTTGAGAACATCTGTCTCTCTGTATACTTGTCTGTATATATGTTATACTTCAAAATAAAAGCATCTATCAGAAGGGTATTCTGTATTTATGAGACTCCTTATAGTGTCTTTGATTACTTAGGATCACAATAAACAAAGCACTATTTTTCAGGTTTTTTCATCCAAATATATCAAGATATACATGTGTACAGCTGCTTACTTAGTAAGCATTGTTTGCATTGTTTGTTACAGCAAAGTAATAACAAAACAAGAATGAAAGAAACCTCTATGGTCCTTAATAGGATACTAGTAGTTAAATTATGGTATTTAGCCATGCAAAGGAATACTATGCAGCCATCAAAAATAATGAAAGAATGAGGCCCATCTACATGTACAGAAATAGAAGAATGTGAAGAATTCTCAGGTGGAAATAGGAGGCTGCAGAACAGCAGGTACAGTATTATCTTCTTTACTTTAAAAAACTATAGACACATGCACGCATGGTCCTTTCCAGCAGCAATGACCTACCCACGAGAACATGCCTCTCACAAAGGATCTCCTTCATCCCTCTCCAGAAGAGAAGAGGAAACACAAGAAGAAACACCTGGCGCAGAGCCCCAGTTCCAACTTCATGAATGTGAAATGTCCAGGATGCTGTCACATCACCACGGTCTTTAGCCATGCCCAAATGATAGTTTTGTGTGTTGACTGCCCCACTGTCCTCTGCCAGCCTACAGGAGGAAAAGCGAGGCTTACAGAAGGATGTTCTTTCAGGAGGAAGCAGCACTAAAAGCACTCTGAATCAAGATGAGTGGAAAACCATCTCAATAAACACATTTTGAATTAAAAAAAGATATAGACACATGCATGCATGCTTATATGTGTACAGGAAACCGCTAAGAGGTTACCTAAGACACTGAAACAGAAGTTACCTCTGAAGAATGGAAATGAAGCATTGGTAAGGCTGGGAAATTTTTATTTTCCTTCTTGTACCATTGTGCATTATTTGGATATTTTAAGCAAGCAAACATTCCTCCTTAAAAGTAAATTATCTGGCCCAATGCAGTGGCTCACACCCAGTATTTTGGGAGGCCAAATGGGAGGACTGCTTGAAGCTGGGAGTTTGAGACCATCCTGGGTGGCATAGTGAGACCTTGTCTCTACAAAAATAAAAATAAAAATAAAAAAATAAAATTTTAAAATGTACTAATTTCCTATTGCTGTTGTTACAAATTAGCCACAAACTGAGTAACTTTAATCAACATAAACTTATTATCTTTTAGTTTTGGAGGTCAAGAGGGCTGCATTCCTTCAGGAAGCTCTGGGGGAGAATCTGTTCCCTTCTTTGTTCAGCTCCTAGAGGCTGCCTACATTCGTTGGCCTGTGGCCACTTCCCTCATTTTCAAAACCAGCAGCAGAGCACCTTCTCTCCTCTCTGACCTCTACTTCTGGCCTTACATCTTCTTTAACTCTGATCCTTCTGCTTTTCTCTAAGCACCCTTGTGATTGCACTGAGCCCACCCATAATACACGCTAAACTCCCCATCTCAAAACCCTTAACTTAATCACAACTGCGAAGTCCATTCGCCATGCAAGGTAACATATTCATAGGTTCGGGGAATTAGGACATGGACGTCTTTGGTGAAGCCATTGTTCAGCCTACCACAGACGTGTATCAAAGCAATTTAGCCACATATTTTTTAAAAGTCATATGTGCAAAAGGGCATATCATAAGAAGCAGTTGTCTCAGAGGGACCACTTTTAATGCCTTAAATGTTTCTGGTTTTAGTTCTTTTGATGGATAGCTCAAGATCTCAAAGAATGTTCCTACATCATTTTTTTCATTTACCAATTTTCTAAAAATCTGCTGAGTACATGAGGACTGGCTTAGCTTCTTGCCCCATTTCCTTTCCTCTCTCGAAATATTATATAATATAATATGTTTGTTTCTCTATTGGTATGTTTGTAATTTTAGATAATATATTCACACATATTTTGTACTCTATCAACTATACCTATGTAATTTCCCTTTACATTGTGTGACCTTGATGGGTCTCTCTGAGCCCAAGTTTTCACATCTTAAAATGTTACACATGTGCAGTAGTCTCACTAGCTGGCTGTCTATTGAACTATTCCTCTTTCCACGCAGACACATGGTTGAACTACATTTCCCAGCACCCCTTGCAATTAACTGTCATCTATGTGACTAAGTTCTGACAAATCCATAAACATCACCTGTATGATCCCCACCCACCACTACTCCCACCCCGGCTCCCCGTTGGCCAGCTGGATGTCAATATGTTGACACCCAAGGTGACTTGGAATAAATGTATTGAAGATGGCAGAGCCTCCAGCAGCAGCCTAGGTCCCTGAATGATTGTATGGAGCAGAGCTTCTCCCATCTCCAACTCTGGCATTTGGACTTTACAAGAGCAGAAATAAACCTGTCACAGTCACTAAGATTTGGGGATTTAAACATTAAACAGGAGCTAGTATTGGTTTCAATTGGCACAGAAAGTATAGCAACCCATGAGACTGTTGAATACATGTATTCAGCTTAGAATATATTAGTATATTATATTAGTATATTAGTATATTATATTAGTATATTAGTATATTATATTAGTATATATTATATTAGTATAATATATTAGTATATTAGTATATTAAGGTTTGTAAGTTGCTGAATCTACAGTAAATGCTCAACAAATGGAAGCTATTATTAGTAGTAAAACACTCCCTGGACATCAGGCTTCTCCCCTGCTTTCCCTCCCAGAGCCTTTCTAGTTTGCCCTGTTCAGTTAACTCTTCCTGTCCCTCAGCAGGAAAATATGTGCCTATCTAACACCGTAAATAACCAAATAATCTCTCCTTGTTCAGAATTCAGCTCCATAGTTCAATTGGCAACTGATCATGTGGTATTTTGAAGTGTCATTTAAATATTTTGCTATCTAACTTCTCCTAGCTTTATGTCTAACCTCCCTAAGTAGATTATAATTGCCTTGAAGGCAGGAAACAGATATTACATGTCTTTGTATCACCCACGGCTCAATGCAGTACTGAGTTGGACACTTAATATGTATCCAGTGATTTGATTTGAAGTCTCTTGTCACTTAACCTAGTGCTCCAATCTTTTCCCCAGTTATGGGCACCCTAGGCCTTTATCATATAGCTCCTTCAATTTATAGCCAGCTGTTAATTAACTCCAGATCCTTGCCGCGGTGCTTCTGCGCATGCTCAGCTGTCCCCACGTTTCACTTTAATTTCTCCTGTTCAGATCGCAGAGCCACCCACAAAGGGTATCTCTCCCTGTTCTCACTGCTGATGGTTCTAAGCTGTCCACTGGGGCTTCGAAAGGTACTTGGGAGGTAAATGAGCCATGAAATGTTAACTCGGGAGGGCAGAAACACAGGGCAGCAGGAAGTAAGAGAGGACCTTGAGGGTCCACATTTCACAGGGTGATCAAGGGTCAAAGGGAAGGGAGTCCCTGGCAGGTTGAGGTGACCTTTACTGTAGTTAACATTTTGGTGAGTTTCCCTAACAACTTCTCATTTCTGAAGAGCCTGGGCATGGTTGAGGTCGTGTAGAGAGCGAGTAGAGAGCGGGGTGGTTTCAACTGAAATAGTCCCTGTCAATCTAACAGTCCAATATTTATAATTACTTCTTGCTATGGATTCAGTTGTGGTACCCCCAAAAAAGATATGCTGGCCAGAAGCAGTGGCTCATACCTGCAATCCCAGCTCTTTGGGAGGCTGAGGCAAGTGGACCACTTGAGGTCAGGAGTTTGAGATCAGCTAGTCAACATGGAGAAAGCTCGTCTCTTCTAAAAATATAAAAACCAGCCAGGCATGGTGGCAGGTACCTGGAATCCAAGCTACTCCAGAGGCTGAGGCAGGAGAATCGCTTGAACCCGGGAGGCGGAGGTTGCAGTGAGCCAAGATCGCACCACTGCACTCCAGCCTGGGTGACAGAACAAGACTCTGTCTCAATAAATAAACAAACAAACAAATAAATAAATAAAATAAAGCTGAAGCCTTAACCCCCAGGACTCAAAATGTGATCTTATTTGGAATAGGCTCTTGACAGAGGTAATCAAATTAAAATAAAATCATTAAGATGGGCGCTAATCCAATGACTCATGTCCTTACAAAACGAGAAAATGTGGACACAGACACAGCTATACACAGAGGGGAGAGGATGTGAAGACAGCCATGTGATGCTGGCGGCAGAGATTGGGCTGATGCAGCTTCCATCCCAGGGATGCGTGAAGCTGCTGGAAGCTAGGAAGAGGCAAGGAAGAATTCCACCCAGACTCAAAGGGAGCATGGCCTGTGGGCACCTTGATTTCTGACTTCTAGCCTTCAGGACTGGGAGACAATCCATTTTTGTTGTTTTAAGTAACCCAGTTTGTGGGGATAGGGGCTCGGTTAAGAAAGGGTCTCACTCTGTTGACCAGCAGGTTGGAGTACACTGGTGCAATCATGACTCATGGCAGCCTCAACCTCCTGGATTGAAGTGGTCCTCCCACCTCAGCCTCCCGAGTAGCTGGGACTACAGGCATGTGCCACCACATCCAGCTAATTTGTTAGTGTTTTGTAGAGATAGCATCTTCCGTGGATTGCTCAGGCTGGTCTCAAACTCCTGAGCTCAAGCTATCCTCCTACCTTGGCCTTCCAAAGTGCTGGGATTACAGGCATGAGCTACTGTGCCTGGTCTAGTTTGTGGTATTTTTTATGGAAGCCCAAGAAAATGAACACACTTACTTTTGCTTTATCCATGCTTCCTTTCCCATATTCACAAAGGGGCACCTAATGTCAACCTCTCAAGAGCAGGAGGGTTTTAGCTGAAATAAAGATTGAAGTTAGCCATGCAGAAGTCAGCTTCTCACTGAGTTTCCAAAATAACTGCAGCTGTTCCAAGTATCCTTTTGAGAGGAAAACCTTTAAAAGTGTTCCCTGGGAGATGGGCTCCCAGGTAGCCAAGCCCTTTTCTGGAGGGAATGTTCCAGACTAAGCTCCCTTGGGACTTTTCCTGCGCCTGTATGAGTCTCAGATGTGCCGAAGCAGAGAATCAGATGGTAGTGGCTGCTGCTGTTCGGTGCCCAATGGTCTGGATAAATGCTTTTTGTTTCCATTAGAACATTCAGTTTCCCCAAATCTGTGTGCCCTTGGGGTGGGGAGAGAAAATCCATTCATTCCACAAATATTTATTGAGCCAACACTGTGTGCCAAGTGCTGTCATTGTGCTTGGGATTTATCAGTAAACAAAACAGACCCAAAAAATTCCCAGCTTTGTAAACTCTATATTCTAGTGTGGGAAGAGACAGGTATTAAATGAGAACAAAAGTTAATTAGATAGTAGGTTAAGAGATGATAATGGTTATGGGAGAAAATAGAACAGGGTTATAATCCAATCTTTATCCATTTGTTCCTCAAATAGTCCTAACTTTGTCATTAGAAATGACTTCAGAATGGCCCCTACATCCTTTGGCTATGTCCCTGTATTAATCTGTTTTCATACTGTTTTGAAGAGCTGCCCAAAACTGGGTAATTTATAAAGGAAAGAGGTTTAATTGACACAGTTTGGCATGGCTGGGGAAGCCTCCGGAAACTTACAATCATGGCAGAAGGTGAAGAGGAAGCAAGGCACCTCTTCACAAGGCGGCAGGAAGGGGAAGGGCTCAGCGAAGCGGGCAGCACTCCTTATGAAACCATCTTATCTTGTGAGAACTCACTCACTATCACGAGAACAGCATGGGGGAAACTGCTCCCATGATTCAATTACCTCCACCTGGTCTCTCCCTTGACACATGGGGATCATGGGGATTACAATTCAAGATGAGATTTGAGTGGGGACACAAAGCCTGACCGTATCAGGCCCCATCATTTTCTGAGCACTTCCTCATTCTAGCATCACAGTATGTGCCAGGTATATCTTTTACGTCCCCTGCCCAAGACTTGCAATCTCCAAGGAGCTCTAGTTCTTTTTATTGGAAAATGGTATTTGGAAACCAAGATCTGTGTATACTAATGAGCATACACATACAGCCATTTTTATTTCTGTATTTTTGCATCTGTATATATGTTTAAAACCATAGGTTCATATTGATATTTCTGATTCTCATCCAACACCATACAGGGTTCATTCTACCTCTTTCCTTATTTCTAACATTTTTCCGAACAAGGAGAACCCTGGCTCTCATCCACAATCTGCTTTCCTTTTTGTTCAATCCTAGTACACACATATTGACTAAACAGAGCACAATATTTGCATGCAATTCTTTTTTATCTTTAGCCTTACAGTATACAATCAAAATGGTGTCTTCCAAAGTTGCTTAGCTTAGTTCTTTTATTCCCCCTACACACACACCCTTCAGTGGGATTATCTCATTCATTTGTAACACAGGTTCATTCACTATAGCTTATATGCCATTTGGGGTTTCTCCCACATATCCTGGTTGGTTTTGATGATTTATTTGTTTACTGGGTATGTGAAACATTACTATGGTTCTGACAGTCAAGGCTGTACAAAAATGTACTCACCAGCATTTCATATTACATTTTTTCTTTTTAAGTTTTAGCCATCCTAATAGAAGTGTAATGGTATCTCATTGTGGCTTTAATCTACATTATCCTAAGGGCTAATAATGTTGAGCATCTTTGGTGAGTTATCTAATCAAGTCCTTTACACATTTTCTCACTGGATTATTTATTATTTTAATGTTGACTCTAGAGAGATTTTGTGTGTGTTTGTGTGTGTGTGTGTGTGTGTGCACATGCACCTGTGCATATATATATATTCCTATACAAGTCTTTTGTCAGATACATGAATTGGCAAATGTTCTCTCCCAGTTTGTGGCTTGCCATTTCATTCCCTTAACCAGGCCTTTCACAGACTATAAGTTTTTTATTTTGATAAAGTTCTACTTATTAATTATTTTTCTTTCATGCCTTGTGCTTTTGGTGTGATATCTAAGAAATCTTTACCAAAACCTAGGTTTTCTTTTGTATTTTCTTCTAAAAGTTTTATAGTTTTGCATTTTATATTTAGAACTAAGATTCATTTTGAGTTAATTTTTGCATACAGTGTACAGTTTGGGTGAACGTTTATTTTTTGACCTATGGATGTCCAGTTGTGCCACCAATATTTGTTGAGAGCACTATTCTCTCTCTGTGGAGTTGCTTTTGAAACTTTTTCAAGAATCAGTTGCCCACGCTTGCATGGATTTATTTCTGGACTCTCTCCACTGTTACCTGGATTTGTGAGTCTGTTCCTCCTATGTCACTGTCTTCATTTACAAAATATCCTGCTGGAACTTTGATAGGAATTATATTAAACATATAAATAATTTGAGAGGACTGTCATCTTTGCTGTGTTGGTCATCCAATCTGTGAATGCAGGTTGTCTCTCTTTTTATTTGGGTCTTTGATCTCATAGCATGTTATAGTTTTCAGCATACAGATGTTGCGTATGTTTTGTTACATTTATACCTAAGTACCGCAGGTTTTGGAACTATTATACATGGCACTGCATTATCGATTCCAGTTTCCAACTGTTTGTTGCTAGTTTACAGGACTATGACTGATTTTTATGTGTCAGCCTCTCACCATCTGACTATAATTTGTTATTCTCTTACTATACTACTAGATTCCATTTATTAATATTTTATAGAAAAGTTTTGCTTCAATATTCATAGATGAAATTAGCCTGTGAATTTCTTTCTGCTATCTTGTCAGGTTTGCATATTTGTAGCTTCATAAAAATAACTAGGCAGTTTATCTAATTTCTCTCTATGCTCTGGAAGTTTGATGAGCTTTGGAATTACCTTATTGAAAGAAACTAGGAAGTCTTCTTGGATGGCTTCCTCAACTGATTCCATTGTTATCAATCTCTTTAGGTTTTCTATTTCTTCTTGAGTCAATTTTGGTAATTTGTATTTGTTAAGCTTACTTCGGTTTTAAATCAAGTTACTTTTCAAGGGGACTAACATTGAATTGTGTTAAATATGTCTTTATAATTATTTTTCTCCCCTTTATCTTTATACTATATAATATCATGCAATAGTTAAAAAGAAAAAGTGGAACTATGTATGCTGACACAGAAAGATCTACAAGACATAATTTTTTAAAAGCACATTTCAGAAAAATAGAGAATCCATTTTTTAACAGAAAATCTTATTTTGAAATTAGAACTCTAATTTTTATATGAAATTGATGTAAAGGAGTCTGAAAAGGTACCCGCGAATAACTACTTGGTAGCAGTACCACCTTTCGACAGAAGTCAGGAGGATCCCTGCCTTGGGCTTTGATTTTGAAGAAACCCACTCCAGTTTCCCTCCAGATGCACCATATCCCACAGGGGATATGCCAGAGGAACGTGCCCGTCTAGAGCCACTACCCTCCTCCCACAACAGGCTTCATGTGCCTGGAACCCTAGAATTCCTTTCCAGGGCCTGTGAGAGGCTCACCCCAGGTATATCCTCTTGGGGATGGAGCGTACCACTATCGTGACCACTGCTAGGCCCTACCAATAACTAATAGGTGGCTGTTTGAGGAGAATGTGGAGGAATTTGAATGTGCAGGTTGGAGTCTGCATACACGTGTGCATAAGGAGGCCTTTGTGGTGTAGACAGAGCTGGGCGTGGGAAGGAAAGGGAGGCCTTACTGCCACATCCTGGCAAGGAACTGGGGGAGAGTCCAGACATTCTAAATCCAAATCTGGCTTTCCAGGTCATTATAAAGGTATATTTGTCCAGATAGGAGGACAGAACATTTTTATTCAACTGTTCGTCAGTTGGGTTTAAAGAAACCTACCCAGCCTCTATTTGATTACCCCACCAATGTTACAAGCACACCTTGTTAACCATGTTACTTCCAGGGAGAGGTTGGGACTTGAGGGGAAACAGGAGAAAAGGGATGTTATGGGTTGAATTATGTACCCCCAAATTCACATGTCAAATCCCTAGATCCCAGTACCACCGAATGTGATTGTATTTGGAGTTATGGCCTTTAAAGGGGTGATTAAGTTACAATGAGGCCACTAGGGTAGGTCCGAATGCAATCTCGGTTCACTCCAACCTCTACCTCCCTCCCAACGTGCTGGGATTACAGGCATGAGCCACCACGCCTGGACGTGATGTCCTTATAAGAAGAGGAAATCTGGGCACACGCAGAGACATCAGGGCACTTGTATACAGAGGTACAGTCTTGTGAAGGGGCAGCAAGAGAGTGGCCATCCACAAACCAAGGCGAGAGGCCTCAGGAAAGCCCAACCTGTTGAGCTCTTGATCACAGACCTCAAGGCTCTAGGACTATGAGAATATAAATTTCCCTTCTTTAAGTCACCCAGTTGGTATTTTGTTAGGTCAGTCCTAGCAAACTAATACAGAGGACTCAAGCTTTTTGATCTATTCTTTCTTATTTGACTTTTGTTTCTTATGTACATATATCCATGCATTATTTATGTAATTAAGAAATAACATTCGGCCGGGCGCTGTGGCTCATGCCTGTAATCCCAGCTCTTAGGGAGGCAGAGGCGGGAGGATTGCTTGAGCCCAGGAGTTTGAGACTTGCCTGGGCAATATAGCGAGACCCCGTTCTCTAAAAAGAAAAAAAAAGAAAAAGAAAAAGAAATAACATTTGCCTGGAGCGGTGGCTCACGCCTGTAATCTCAGCACTTTGGGAGGTCAAGGCGGGCGGATCATGAGTTCAAGACATCAAGATCACCCTGGCCAACACAGTGAAACCCCGTCTGTATTAAAAATACAAAAATTAGCTGGCCAGGGTGGCACACACCTGTAGTCCCAGCTACTCGGGAAGTGGAGGCAGGCGAATCGTTTGAACCCAGGAGGCAGAGGTTGCAGTGAACCGAGATCACGCCACTGCACTCCAGCCTGGCGACAGAGCGAGACTCTGTCTCAAAAAAAATAAAAATAAAAATAAATAACATATGTAGGAATAGGTATGAAAACAAATAAATACATGTTAAAATGTCCTCTTGTTATGCTTATTTTTCTATTCTTGTTTATAATCGTGCCTTCTCTGCCAGTGTGTGTTTTTTTTTTCCACCCTTGATTAAGCTAATTAGTGGCCTAATCTGTTCCACTATGTGGTTTTTTTCCACAATGGGCCAGCTCTTCAATTGATCAATTCTACTTTTATTTTGTTTTCTGATTCATTAATTTCTGCATGCCTTCATTCTGTTCTTTTCTTAGATTTATTTTATTGCTCATTTTGTATCTTTCTTGGTTGAATGCTTGATTCATTTATCTTTTTCTTTGCGAAAATATGTGTTTAACTGTTGAATTTTTTCCAGGACTTTTTTCTCCCCTTTCAAACTCTGCTTCCTTGGACAGATTTGGCAATAGCTTTGTGATGTTAGAAATAGTTGGCTGGGCGTGGTGGCTCATGCCTGTAATCTCAGCACTTTGAGAGGCCAAGGCAGGTGGATCGCTTGAGCTCAGGGATTCAATACCAGCCTGGCCAACATAGCAAAACCCTGTCCCTACAAAAAATACAAAAATTATTTCCTGGGCATAGTGGCATGCACCTGTAGTTCCAGCGACTTGGAAGACCGAGGTGGGAGGATGTCTTAAGCCCAGGAGGCAGAGGTTACAGTGAGCCATAATCGCACCACTGCACTCCAGCCTAGGCAACACAGCCAGACTGTATCTTGAAAGAAAGAAAAAAAGAAAGAAAGAAAGAGAGAGAGAGAGAGGGGGGGGAGGGAGGGAGGGAGGGAGGGAAGGAAGGAAGGAAGGAAGGGAAAGGAAGAAAGGAAGAAAAGAAAAAGAAATAATTGCTGGCCAGGCCCAGTGGCTCATATCTGTAATGCTTGTACTTTGGGAGGTTGAGGCAGGAGAATTTTTTGGTCCAAAAGTTCAAGATGAGCCTGGAAAACATAATGAGACACATTCTCTACGAAAACTAAAAATTTAGCTAGGCATAGTGGCACGCACCTGTAGTCCCAGCTACTCAAGAGGCTGAGGTGGAAGAATCACTTGAGCTCAGGAAGCCAAGCTGCAATGAGCCATGATTGCACCACTGCATTCAGCCTGGGTGATAGAGTGAGACCCAGTTTCAATCAATCGATGGAAATAATTTATCATCTTTTTTTTTTGAGGTAGAGTCTCACTCTGTTGCCCAGGCTGGAGTGCAGTGATGTAATCTCAGCTCACTGCAACCTCCACCTCCTGGGTTCAAGTGATTCTCCTGCCTCAGCCTCCCAAGTAGCTGGGACTACAGGTGCTCACCCCTACACCCGGCTAATTTTTTTTTTTTTTTTTTTTGTATTTTTAGTAGAGACAGGGTTTCACCATATTGGTCAGGCTGGTCTTGAACTCCTGATCTCCTGATCCACCTGCCTCCGCCTCCCCCAAGTGCTGGGATTACAGGCGTGAGCCACCGTGCTTAGCCTGCTTACAATAATTTAAAACTACAGAATATTTTTTAGTTTTCTTTTTTTCCCTTTAGGCATAGTTAATATTTTCCCCTCAGGCAGATCATTCTCAATGTATAACCATGTGTGCACATGTTACTAAGACAATTATCATGTTAATGAAATATTCAATTTGAAAAAGAAAAAGAGCCTGGGCATGGTGGCTTACTCCTGTAATCCCAGCACTTTGGGAGGTCAAGACAGGAGGATCATGAGATTAGGGGTTCAAGACCAGCCTGGCCAATATAGTGAGACCCCATCTCTCCTAAAAATACAAAAATCAGCTGGCTGTGGTGACACTCGCCTGTAGTCCCAGCTACTTGGGAGGCTGAGGCAGGAGAATCGCTTAAACCCAGGAAGCAGAGGATGCAGTGAGCCGAGACCATACCATTGCACTCCAGCCTGGGTGACAGAGTGAGCCTCTGTCAGAAAGGAAGGAAGGAAGGAAGGAAGGAAGGAAGGAAGGAAGGAAGGAAGGAAAAGGAAGGAAGGGAGGGAGGGAGGGGAAGGGAAGGGAAGGGAGGGAGGAAGGGAAGAAAGGGAAATATAAGTGTTTAAGACTGAATTTTTCTTTCCATCTGATTTAGCTCTATCTCATCACTTGACACATAGTGTTTTCATTTTTTTCCTCAGACTGGCTCGAACTGGCAATTTCGACTTACTCTTGTTCTCAAGCAGAGTTGAAGAGGCAGTTTTAAATTTTTCATGTGGTTGAGTTTTTGTCTCATTTCTACTTTTGTCTTAATTTCTGGTTTTATTGCTTAGTAGTCAAAGAGGCCTCTACTATTTCTATTATGGGGAAAGCTACTAATATTTTTTTATAGCCATAGTGTATTAGCCGTAGTGTAAAGAAACACCGGACACTGGGTAATTTATAAAGGAAAGGGGTTTCATTGACTCACAGTTCCACATGGCTGGGGAGGCCTCAGGAAACTTAACAATCATGGCAGAAGGTGAAGGGGAAGCAAACTTGGAGCGTTTCACATGGTGGCAGGAGAGAGAAGAGTGAGGAGTGAAGGGAGAAGAACCCCTTATAAAACCATCAGATCTTGTGAGAACTCACTATCACTAGAACAACATGGGGAAAAGCACCACCACAGTCCAATCACCTCCCACCAGCTCTCTCCCTAGACACGTGGAGATTATGGGGATTACAATTCAAGATAGATTTGGGTGGGGACACAAAACCTAACCATATTTCCATAGTCAACTTTTATCAAAGCTTTCATGAGTATCTCAATAGCAGGTATATTTTCCTTTTTTTTTTTTCTTTTTGAGATGGAGTCTCGCTGTCACCCAGGTTGGAGTGCAGTGGTATGACCTTGGCTCAATGCAACCTCCACCTCCCGGCTTCAAGCGACTCTCCTGCCTCAGGCTTCCAAGTAGCTGGGATTACAAGGCACCCACCACAATGGCCAGCTAATTTTTGAGATGGGGTTTCCCCATGTTGGCCAGGCTGGCCTCAAACTCCTGACCTCAAGTGATCCACCTGCCTAGGCCTGTCAAAGTGCTAGGATTACACACATGAGCCACTGCGCCCAGCCCAGAGGTATATTTTCTGATTGCAGAATACACAGTGCAATATTAGCTCTTATATCAATATTATGAGTTATTTGATTCAGATAGTCCATATTACTTTGTGACCTGTGGCTTATGCTAAAACCTTGGGCCACCCTTTATCCAATGTGGTTTAGTTCATTTACCTCTGCTCAGCCAGCCTTGTGCAAAGGTGATGTCAGAGTGTGGTCCCATCTCTTCTCTCCCTACTTTACACTCAGGCTGTTGGTGTGGGCTAGCAGCCTAGCTCAGAGAATATAAGGGCTGCAAGATCACTGGGCCCTCCTGACAGCCCAGGTTCCCACCATGCTGGGGCTTGAAGACAGGCTCAGGGAGTGACCTTCCCTGATTCTCCAAGCCCACCTCTGCCCTGAGTCATCGTATTTCCAGGTAAAGATGTGGGCCACACCCTTCAGGACCCTGTCACTTACTTTTAAGGATCCTGTGTCCACTTGAAATCTGGGGGATGAATAGGGGCATTTGAGATCTTCCTTAAGGTTTTTGCAAATTTCTTTGAGTCTGCAAAGATATGCGTGCCAATTCACTGAAATCTGCTGCATTCATTATAGATGCCATGCTCTTCTCTAATTTGCTCTGCTATTTTGCTGCTGCTGTTGCAACAAACAGGGTCGGGTGGGGTCTCCCTCTGCCATCTTTTCCTCCTCATCATCACTCTGCCAATTGCTTCTGACTGTTGCCACATTCTATGAAAGCTGACAGCTGGATTCTCACCAAATTGAGAGACTGTGTGTTGAATCATCTGATTCAAAATAAATCCCATCACTCTGTGTATAGCTGGAGCACCCCAAAGGTCACTCTGAAACTGGAGTTCAGCAGGAGGCCTGCGTGCCTGTTAAGATGCAGTGGAAGCCGGGTGCAGTGGCTCAT
>PVKP010042744.1:0-17865 GCA_004027715.1 Plecturocebus donacophilus
GGCTGTTTCTGCTTCTGAAGGCCCTTTTCTTCCCTTGAGGACAGAAGCCAGACTGAGGCATTCATACCTGACACCTCACTGGAGCCTTTAACTAACAGCCTCAAAGATGGGTTCAGGAGCACAGGAGAGCAAAAACACACCCAAGCGTCTCTGAGGGGCAGCAGCAAAGCCTGGTCCAGTAGATTTCCAGACTTCCCTGAAAGGATGTCCCTAGTGGGTGGGGACAGGACAGAGTTGTAGGCAGATGCTAAGCTCCCCTGGCTTTTCCACAAGTATCCTATGTGTGCTAACATTAGGGAAAGGGAAGGAGGTGGTCACCCATGTATTGCAGCCTTGGAAAAGGTTGACAAAGAGCACTTTTTATTTTTATTTTTTTGAGATGGTGTCTCGCTCTGTCACCCAGGCTGGAGTGCAGTGGCACAATCTCAGCTCACTGCAATCTCTGCCCCCCAGGGTTGAAGCGATTCTCCTGCCTCAGCCTCCTGAGTAGCTGGGATTACAGGCACATCCCACCACGCCCAGATTCTTTTTGTGTTTTTAGTAGAGACGGGGATTCACCATGTTGGTCAGGCTGGACTCGAACTCCTGACCTCATGATCTGCCTGCCTCGGCCTCCTGAAGTGCTGGGATTACAGGCATGAGCCACCTCGCCTGGCTGCTCACACAGCACTTTCTTTAAGCCCATGGAAGGATTACACAGCACCCAGGATCACAATGGCAGTGCCCTGAGGGCCCCAGCCACTGGCCAAGGGAGGAAAGTGATTATCGGAGGCTGTTCACAGGCCAGCTCTTCCACCCACCTCCCTTGGCTGGGTATCTTCTGTCTCTGCCAAACAGCCACCTCACATTCCCAGGAGCCTTGGCTGTTCTGCTCCCTCCTCCCTGCTGCCCTCTGTAGGATGTGTATTCTCTCTGCCAATCCCTGCCAGGTTGGGAAGGAGGGTTCTGATGCTCACGCTAATCTCCTCCTTTGGAGGGGCTGTGCCCTGCTTCAGATAGCCATCTCCAACCCAAGTGCCCCCTCCTCTTTTTTTGAGCCAGTCTCGCTCTGTTGCCCAGCCTGGAGTGCAGTAGCGTGATCTCGGCTCACTGCAACCTCCACCTCCCGGGTTTAAGCAATTCTTCTGCCTCAGCCTCCAGAGGAGCTGGGACTACAGGCGTGCACCACCACACCCAGCTAGTTTTTGTATTTTTAGTAGAGACAAAGTTTTGCCATGTTGGCCAGGCTGGTCTTGAACCCCTGACCTCAAGTGATCCACTTGCTTTAGCCTCCCAAAGTGCTGGTATTACAGGCGTGAGCCACCGTGCCCGGGTGTCAGGTGGCTGTTAACCATCTTTTGAAACCCTTGGTACAGAGGCTGACAGGATCTTTACTTATCCCACTGTGCTTGTCTGACTGCTCCCCCACTCCCCCACTGAGGCAAGACTGTGTCCCACCATCTCTGAACCCCCACACTGGGTCCCCGGAGACTTGGGGGATACTTGAAGAATGAGGCATGAGGCTAAGAGGAGCCGGTGAGCTGCTGTGGGGGTGCTGGATAGGAAGTGTCAGCTTCACCCACTCCTCTCTCTTGGGACCTCCTGGCTCCGGCAACCCTGGCTCAGGTGAAGACCTGAATTGATCTTTCCCCTGCTGCTAATTCTGTGAATAACCCTGGGCAAATCTCTGTCTTACCAGGGATCTGCCTCACTACCTGTAAAATGGGGAGGCCAAACAGCGTTTGCTTCTTCCTTTCTTTGCTGTTGTAAAGACGGGGTCTCACTATATTGCCCAGGCTGGTCTTGAACACCTGGGCTCAAGAAATCCACCCGCCTTGGCCTCCCACAGTGCTGAGACTACAGGTGTTAGCCGCCATGCCTGGCCTGAATTCAACAATTTGTTGGGGGTCCTGCAATCTTGGTTCCAAGTCTCTGCTGGCTGTGTCTCCAGATCACCCCATCATGCTCTCTCCGTGCTCTGAAAACATCAGAGTTGTCTCCTGCAGTTTCAGAGACGTTCCTCTGAGCTGGATCTGAGTGGCATGGGAGGATTAGGAGTGAATTCTCTCCTTCCCCCAACATGCCTCCTTCCCCAACCATGAATTGCCCCTCAGCAGGCATCTGCATCTCACTTCTGCCCTCCTCCAGGGGCTAATAGCACCTCTAGAAGCCTGACCATTGAAAAGACAAATCCTGCCTGTGTTATGCAAAACGACCAAGCACTACAGTATCCAATAAATGCAAGGATGTCCACAAAGTCTCATTTCTCCCGTGTTTAGAGAGGGTCTTGCTCTGTCTCCCAGGCTGGAGTGCAGTGGCACGATCGTAGCTCACTGCAGCCTCAAACCCCTGGGCCAAAGCGATCCTCTCACTGCAGCCTCCCAAAGTGCTGGGATTAGAAGTGTGAGTCACTTGTAATGGGACCACAGGCGCACACCCCTGTTCAGGGCACCTTGCCCAGATGATAGCACAGCCATGGTGTAAGCTGGTCTGCTAATCTTCTTGCTGCCTCTCCTGGCCGCTGTTACTATCACCGGGAGTTTATAGCCTCTGTACAAACAAATCTTGTTCACGCTCCATGGAGGTGCAAGACAAAGTCCTAACTGGTGTGAATACCTGGCTGCCCCCAGCGGTCACACCTGACATCATGTCCTCCCTGCATCCCAGTCTTGGTCCTCCAGGCTCTTCACCTAGACTGCCCTTCCTGGTTGGGAAAGCCCACCTGTCCTTGAAGCCCCACCTCTGACATCTTCCCCAAGCTCTTCAGGTTAGTACTTCTGAGTCCCCAACACGCTAGTTCTAACAACTCTAATGTCGTTCGGCTTTGCGTTCACAGTGAGTGATGCACATGCTTTTCCTCCCCACTAGATGGCAAATTCCTTGAGAGCAAAAATCACTGCTGGGTGTGGTGGCTCACCACCTGTAACCCCAATACTTTGGGAGGTCAAGGCAAGAGGATCACTGGAGCCCAGGTCGAAACCAGCCTGGGTAACATGACGAAAACCTGTCTCCACAAAAAATTTCAAAAATTAGTCACCATGCCAGGCTAATTTTTATTTTTATTTTGTTTTGTAGAGATGAGATCTTGCTATGTTGTAAAGATCCTGTGGACCTGCTCCATAAACGTTAGCTTCTTTTCTTTTCTTTTTCCTTTTTTTTTTTTTTTTTTGAGATGGAGCCTTACTCTGTCGCCCAGGCTGGAGTGCAGTGGCGCAATCTCAGCTCACTGCAACCTCCGCCTCCTAAGTTCGAGCTATTCTTTTGCCTCAGCCTCCCGAATAGCTGGGATGACAGGCATATGCCACCCCTCCCAGCTAATTTTTGTATTTTTAGTACAAACAAGGTTTCACATGTTGGCCAGGATGGTCTCAATCTCTTGACCTTGTGATCCGCCTGCATAGGTCTCCCAAAGTGCTGGGACTACAGGCGTGAGCCACCATGCCCGGCCAACGTTAGCTTGAGCCTGGGAGTTGGAGGCTGCAGTGGGCTATAAACATACCCACCTCAGCCTCCCAAAGTGCTGGGATTCCAAGTGTAAGCCATGGTGCCTGGCTGACAGTTGAGATCTGATGGTGCCCTAAACAGCCTGAGCACCTTAAAGTCAGGAACATGCCTCTGCCTCTTTTCACCGACCCCTCAGCTCCTCTTACCAGGCTAAATACTCAGGAAACCACTGCCATGCCTAGGGGTGAATTGGCATCTAGGTACGGGGAGAAGGGAGATGATGCCTCAGGCCTATGGGAGGACTTGGCAAGGGGAAAGCTAACTGAGTGAGGAGAGGATGGAGAAGCAGACAAGAGTGAGAGAGATGAGTCTCTGTGTCTTTAACTGGTGGCAAGTTAGGAAGTCACTTCCCCTGTCTGGACCTCAGTTTCTGTGTCTGTAAAATGGGTGAACAAACCATGAAGGAAAATTGGATAAATATGACTACATCAAAGTGAAGAAGTTGGACCAGATTCATCTTCATATCAGAAGTACCCCAATTGTTCTACCGAAAATTGTGAGTCTGCCGGGAGCAGAGGCTTATGTCTGTAATCCAAAGTACTTTGAGAGGCTGGGATGGGAGGATCTCTTGAGGTCAGGAGTTCAAGACCAGCCTAGGTGACAGACTGAGACCTCATCTCAAAAATTATTTATTTATTTATTTGAGACAGAGTCTTGCTCTGTCATCCAGGCCGGAGTGCAGTGGCTTGATCTTGGCTCACTGCAACCACCACCTTCCAGGTTCAAGCGATTCTTCTGTCTCAGCCTCCCATGTAGCTGGGATTACAGGCATGTGCCACCATGCTCAGCTAAGTTTTGTATTTTTAGTAGAGATGGGGTTTCACCATGTTGACAAGGCTGGTGTCAAACTCCTGACCTCAGATGATCTGCCCACCTTGGGGTCCCAAAGTGCTGGGATTACAAGTGTGAGCCACCGCACCGGGCCTATATTTATGTTTAATGATAACATAAATATCAGTCATATTGCTCATACATTTCTAAATTATGCAAATACCAAGTCCTGTGTGGGACAAAAAATCCTGTGTAGATTACCTCTGGTCCCAACTGAGAATCACTGATCTTTGTGTTCTGAGGCTGTGAGTGGAGGAGGTAGAGGAATAGGAGAAGACGATGAGGAAGGACAGCAGGGTAGAGATCAAGTGAATATCTAGTCACCTGTCCATCTAGTTATTTACCTATTAATTCATCTATACCCTAATAGTCAATCTACCCACCCATCTGTCTGTTCCTCTACGTGTCTACTCATTTACAGTCTATCCATTCACCTTACCATTCACCTATCTCTTATTTCTACCATCCAACTCTTCTTCCATCCATCCACCCATCCATCCATCCACCCATCTCTCCATCTATCCATTCATCCATCCATCCATTCATCTATCCATCTGTCCATCCATCCATCCACCCATCCATCCATCCATCCATCTCTTCGTCCACCCATCTTTCCATCCATCCATCCATCCATCCATCCATCCCTCCATCCATCCATCCATCTTTCTATCCATCCATCCATTCATCCATCTATCTCTCCATCCACCCATCTCTCCATCCATCTGTCCATCCACCCATCCATCCATCCATCTCTTTATACATACATCCATCTCTCCATCCATCCATCCACCTATTTCTCCATCTATCCCTCCATCTATCCATCTCTTCATCCACCCATCTCTCCATCTCTCCATCCATCCATTCATCCATCCATCCATCTCTTCATCCACCCATCCATCCATCAATCCATCTCTCCATCCATCCATCCATCCATCCATCCATCTCTCCATCCACCCATCTCTCCATCCATCCACCCATCTCTCCATCCATCCATCCATCCATTCATCCACCCATCCATCCATCCACCCATCTACCAATCTCTCCATCCACCCATCTCTCCATCCATCCATCCATCCATCCACTCATCCATCCATCCATCCATCCACCATCTACCAATCTCTCCATCCACCCATCTCTCCATCCAACCATCCATCCATCCATCCATCCACCCATCCATCCATCCATCCATCCACCCATCCACCCATCCCCCCCCCCCTTTTTTTTTTTTGAGATGAAATCATTCTGTTGTCCAAGCTGGAGTGCAGTGACATGATCTTGGCTCACTGCAACCTCCACCTCCTGGGTTCAAGCACTTCTCCTGCCTCAGCCTCCCAAGTAGGTGGGACTACAGACACGTGCCACTATGCCCAGCTAATTTTTTCTACATAGTAGAAACAGGGTTTCACTATGTTGGCCAGAATGGTCTTGATCTAGTGACCTTGTGATCTACCTGCCTCCGCCTCACAAAGTGCTGGGATTACAGGTGTGAGCCACCATGCCAGGCCCCATCTCTTCTTTCATCCATCCATCTCTTCTTCTATCTATCCAACCATCCATTCATCATCCAACCATCTCTTCATCCACCCACCCATCCATCCATCCATCCATCCACCTCCCTATCTATCCGTTTCTTCTTCCATCAATCCATTGATCTACCAGTCTGCTACCAGGCGATCTATCTGTCCATCCATCATTCCATGTATATACGTATCTAAATTTCTATCTATTCATCCAACCACCCACTCAAATACCCACTCTGCCCACCCAGTATGCATATTAACTGCCAGTTGATATCAGGCCCTCTGTTAAGGCAGGAGTGCAGGGATGCTCAGATGCTTGTAACATGGCTCCTGCCTTCAGGCGGCTCAGCATGCAGTGAGGCATGCCATCCAGCCACTAGAGGGGGCCATAAATAGTTCCTGGGACTGTGGAAATTCAGTTAAGGGAGGCCTGCCTTGCAGCCCCAGGGGTCAGGGAAGGCTCTCTAGAAGAAACTGTACTTGAGGTGGACCTCAAAAGACAAAGTGGGGGCCAGACGCTGTGGCTCACACTTGTAATCTCAACACTTTGGGAGGCTGAGGTGGGTGGATCACTAGAGGCCAGGAGTTCAAGACCAGCCTCGCCAATATGGCAAAACCCCATCTTTATTAAAAATAGAAAAATTAGCCAGGTGTGATGGTGGGCATCTGTAGTTTTAGTTACTTGGGAGTCTGAGGCATGAGAATTGCTTGAACCCAGGAGGTAGAGCTTTCCGTGAGCCAAGATTGAGCCACTGCCCTTCAGGCTGGGTGACAGACCAAGACTGTCTCAAAAAAAAAAAAAAGACAAAGTGGGAATTAGGCACACAGGGAGGGCAGAAGGTGTTTTGGGACGGAACAGATGGGGAAACAAAGGCAGGGCTGGAGAACCAGAAGGATGAGCCATTCAACTGGCTGGGGCGCCAGCAGCCTACACAGCTGCTGTGTCCCTTGGAGCACAGGCAGCCACCCTATGACCCCACTGCTAGGCTTGGCTCCAGTGGGCACCGAGGTATCTGTGCTTTTCAGAGAGTAGTTCATGGACCACTGCCAGGCTGGGGATTCTGCTACGAGTTTGCAACAAGATAAACACAAAAATTCAGAGTGTCGCCGGGCACAGTGGCGCATGCCTGTAGTCCCAGCTACTCAGGAGGCTGAGGTGGGAGGATCGCTTGAGCCCAGGAGTTCTGGGCTGTAGTGCATTATGCCGACTGGGTATCCGCATTAAGTTCGGCATCAATATGGTGACCTTCCGGGAGCAGGGGACCACCAGGTTGCCTAAGGAGGGGTGAACCGGCCCAGGTCGGAAACGGAGCAGGTCAAAACTCCTGTGCTAATCAGTAGTGGGATCGCGCCTGTGAATAGCCACTGCACTCCAGCCTGGGCAACATAGTGAGACCCCATCTCTAAAAAAAAAAAAAAAATTCAGAGTGTCTAGAAGGACTTACATCTATTTAAAAAAAAAAAAAAAAAACTGCTGGGTGCAGTGGCTCACATCTGTAATCCCAGCACTTTGGGAGGCCGAGGCAGTCGGATCATGAGATCAAGAATTCAAGACCACCCTGACCAATATGGTGAAACCCTCTCTCTATTAAAAATACAGAAATTAGCTGGGCGTTGTGGTGCATGCCTGTAATTGCAGCTAGGGAGACTGAGGCAGGAGAATCACTTGAACCCGGGAGGTGGAGGTTGCAGTGAGCCGAGATCGAGGCACTGTACACAAGCCTGGATGACAGAGCAAGACTCTGTCTAGAATAAATAAATAAATAATTTTGTAGGCCGGGCCTGCAATCCTAGCACTTTGGGAGGCGGAGGCAGGTGGATCACCTGAGGTCAAGAGTTCCAGACCAGCCTGGCCAACATGGCGAAACCCCATCTCTACTAAAAATACAAAAATTAGCCAGGCATGGTGGCACACGCCTGTGATCCTAGCAACTTAGAAAGCTGAGGCAGGAGAATGGATTGAACGGGGAGGCGGAGGTTGCAGTGAGCCGAGATTGTGTTACTGCACACCAGCCTGGGTGACAAAGTGAGATCTTATCTCAAAAAAAAAAGAAAGAAAACTGTAGAGATGAGGTCTTGATGTGTTGCCCGGGCTGGTTTTGAACTCCTGAGCTCAAGTGATCCTCTCACCTCAGTCTCCCAAAGTGCTGGGATTACAGGTGTGAGCCACCATACCTGGCTACCTACATGAATTTAATAGAGTACTTTTCTGAATTTTATTATTTTATTATATACATTTTTTTTTACATTTATTTATTTTTTTTTAGGAGAGACAGGGTTTCACCATGTTGGACAGTCTGGTCTCGAACTCCTGACCTATGGTGATCCATGCCTTGGTCTCCCAAAGTGCTAGGACTATAGGTGTGAGCCACATGTCTGGCCAATAGAGTAATTCTCTATCTGTTGAATATAAGAATAACAAACTGGGCTTATAATTTACATATTTCCTTCACTTTAATTTTTCTAGTAATTCATTTTCTGTTGTATTTTATATTCCCATAGGTCCATGTAGATTGAAAATAAAAAAGCATAAAGGGGCCGGGTGCAGTGGCTCATGCCTGTAATCCCAGCATTTTGGGAGGCCAAGGTGAGAGGATCACTTGAGGTCAGGAGATCGAGACTAGCCTGGCCAACGTGGTGAAACCCCATCTCTATTAAAAACAAAAATTAGCTGGGCATAGTGGCGCATGCCTGTAATCCCAGCTACTCGGGAGGCTGAGGCTGGAGAACTGCTTGAACTTGGGAGGTGGAGGTTGCAGTGAGCTGAGATCACACCACTGCGCTCCAGCCTGGGCAACAGAGTGAGATTCCGTCTCAAGGGAAAAAAAAAAAAAAAAAGCAAAAACGGGCCTCTTAATCAGTTTGAGAAGCGCTGATGTACAGGACAGCTTATGCTCATATGTCCTTTGCCAATGTGGCTTCATGGTCATTATCTCATTACGAGCCAGGCAGGGCAAGGGCCACAGTTCCTATCGCCCCATGGTATAGGATACCTGGCCCAAGGTTCTTACTGATGGCGGATGGCAGGGCTGAGATTTGAACCCACAGCTGTTCCCCATCAGACAGCAGCTTCCTGTGAGCTCATGTTCCAGGCTAGGCTGAGCTGGGGCAAGGGGCAGAGAGGACACGGGAGAGGAAGAGAGAAGTAGCTGGAAAAAGAACGGCAGACAGGGTGGGAGGTGGGGTCCAGGGCCTGCCCTTTATGCTAAGGCACTGAGGGAGGTCAATGTGGGCTTCCCAAGATGGCCCTAGAAGGACCAGGCAAGTCCCCTGGGCTCTCTGTGGGGGGGAACACGCCGTAGGACCACTGCCAGGCTCAGCCCGTCTCAGTCCTTCTCTATGTTCTTCCCTCCTCTCTTCCTTCAGCCTCCTCACTAACCAGCCCCCGAGCTCCCCATGGCCTGGGGCTCGTCCCATCCATCTGGACACCCAGAGCCAGCCCAACCTTCAGCCAACAAAACCACCAGTCTCTGCCTGGCCCTTGGCAGGAACCACATCACCCTCGGACACCGTTTTCTCCTCCTGTCCCTGGGGGAGACTAGAGGAACTGGGGTTTTGACCACTCCACGTCACTGATGAGGGAACAGGCTCAGAGAAATTAAGCCACTTGCTTGAGGTACCAGAACAAGTCATCTAAGGCTTTATATTTATTTTTGTAGGTGGAGTCTCACTCAGTCACCCAGGCTGGAGTGCAGTGGTGCCATCTTGGCTGACTGTAACCTTCCGGGTTCAAGCGATTTTCCTGCCTCGGCCTCCCGAGTAGCTAGGATTACAGGCATGTGCCACCACACCCAGCAAATTTTTGTTTTTTTTTTCTTTTCTTTTTTTTTTTAAAGATGGGGTTTCACCATGTTGGCCAGGCTGGTCTTGAACTCCTGACCCCAAGTGATCTGCCCACCTTGACCTCCTAAAGTGCTAGGATTACAGGCATGAGCCACCGCATCTGGCCTCATCTAAGGCTTTAATTCCCAACCCGGCACTTTTTTTTTTTGAGGGGAGGGGAGGACGGAGTTTCACTCTTCTTGCCCAGGCTGGAGTACAATGGCGTGATCTCAGCTCACTGTAACCTCTGCCTCTCGGGTCAAGCAATTCTCCTGCCTCAGCCTCCGTGCCTGGGATCACAGGCATGTGCCACCACACCAGCTGATTTTGTATTTTGAGTAGAGACGGGGTTTCTCCATGTTTGTCAGGTTGGTCTCGAACTCAGGGGATCCACCCACCTCGGCCTCCCAAAGTGCTTGGATTACAGGCGTGAGCCACTGCGCCCGGTGTACTTTTTGACTAGTAAGGTTAAATAGTAAAGAGGAGAAAATAAAAATAGTAGAGGAGAGCGAAGCCCTTCCCTTAGTGCCCTGGGCTGCAGCCTGTGGAGTGGCTGAGGACGAGTGGAAGGAGGGGAGGAGGAACACAGTGGCACAATGTTATTTGCCCAGAAACTTCCCCTTCTGAACCACTTTGCTGCTTCCTGGGGAGACTTAAAACCCCACCCCAGGCCAGGAAGAAGCCGGAATGCCAGGGGAGGCCAACAGGTCTTTCCCTCATCTGTCGTTGATAGGTAACATTGGACTGTATTTTGGGAAAATCTATTAAACCAAAAATGTTGGTACTCTTTGACCCATCAAACTCACTTCTAGGAATTTGTGCTATAAAATATTTTGGGCTGGGTGCAGTAGCTCACTCCTGTGATCCCAACACTTTGGGAGGCTGAGGCAGGCGGATCACAAGGTCAGGAGAATGAGACCATCCTGGCCAAGATGGTGAAACCCCGTCTCTACAAATCTACAAAAACTGGCCAGGTGTGGTGGTGCGTGCCTGTAATCCCAGCTACTCGGGAGGCCGAGGCAGGAGGATCGTTTGAGCTCAGGAGTTCAAAACCAGCCTGGGCAACATAATGAGACCCTATCTCAAAAAAAAATGGAGATATTAATCTCATCATTTTTATGAGGATGAAGTGAATTAATACCTGCAAGGTGCTTAGATAGTAAATGCTAGCTCTCAGGATCATTATATGTGTAGAAATAGGGAAAGATGGCTAAGATGCAATGCTAATTTAAAAAGAAAGTTATGGGCTGGGCGCGGTGGCTCACGCATGGAATCCCAGCACTTTGGGAGGCGGAGGCAGGAGGATCACTTGAGCTCAAGATTTCCAGACCAGCCTGGGCAACACAGCAAAACCTTGTCTCTAAAAAAAATTCAAAAATTAGCTGGGTGTGGTGGCGAGGACCTGTAGTCCCAGCTACTTGGGGTGCTGGGTGGGACGATCACTTGAGCCCAGGAGGTGGAGTCTACGGGGAGCCAATTTTGCACCATTGCACTCCAGCCTGGGTGAAAGAGCAAGACCTTGTCTCAAAAAAAAAAAAAAAAAAAAAAGTTATGGGCAATAGATGAAGTGTGACGCCATTTAAGTAAAAATTAGTAAAAATAAATACTCATATATGAACAGAGAAGAAAAGTCTGGACTTATAGATACCAAACTATGACTCTGCTGTCCTTTGTGCATGGGGAGGGAGTGGGATAACAGAGACATTCACTTTTTAAATTTCTATAGATTTTAATGTTATATAATACCTGTGTATTACTTTTGAAATGGGGGCAGAACCCTAAAAAAAAATAAAGAAAACCAGGAGAGGCAGTAGAATAGATGATGGCAGCCAGATGCGGTGGCTCACAACTGTAATCCCAGCACTTTGGGAGGCCAAGGTGTGCAGATTACTTGAGGTCAGGAGTTCAAGACCAGCCTGGCCAACATGATGAAACCCTGTCTCTACTAAAAACACAAAAAGTAGCTGGGTGTGGTGCCGCACACCTGTAATCCCAGCTACTCAGGAGGCTAAGGCAGGAGAATCACTTGAACCCAGAAGGCAGAAGTTGCAGTGAGCCAAGATTGTGCCACTGCACTCCAGCCTGGGCGACAGAGTGAGACTCTGTCCCTAAATAAATAAATAAATAAAACAGATGATGGTATGGGAACCCTCTTCCTCTTCTTGAGGACCCCAAAGTCCCGAGATTAATGTTCCTCAAGCAATAGAAAAAGGCTCCCTTTTTGGTTGACCAAACCAGAGTCTATCCCTGAGCAGATACTGAGAAGACAGAGCCACAGATTCCCACGCACAGTCTCATTCTGAGAGGCCTAAAGATCTATAAGGGGCTGGGCACAGTGACTCATGCCTGTAATCCTGGCATTTTGGGAAGCCGAGGCAGGAGGATCGCTTGAGCCCAGGAGTTCCAGACCAGCCTGGGCAACATGGCAAAATCCTGTCTCTACCAAAAATTAGCCAGGTGTAGTGGTGAGTACCTGTAGTCCCAGCTAGTAGGGAGGCTAAGGCAGGAGGATTGCTTGACCTGGGAGGGAGTGAGGCTGCAGTGAGCCTTGATTAAAAAAAAAAAAAAAAGACACTACGAGGGATTTTCTTCTTTCAGGAGGCTGGCTCACTGGGGACCCATGGGTCACCTCAGGCAAGACGTTTGTCCTCTCTGGGCCTCACTTGCCCTCCCTGTAACATGGGAGGGAGCACCCTAGCCTCTCAGGTACGTTGTGAAGAGCCAGGGGAGGACCATGTGCTACCAGCATCATAGCAGTGCAGGGCACAAAGGGGAACCTGGAGGTGGTGTTTCACCAAGATGAGCCACTGTGCCAACGGTCTGTCAGTCTGTAAACATTCTAATAGCCAGCTGAGTGCAGTGGCTCATGCCCGTAATCCCAGCACTTTGGGAGCCTGAAGCAGGTGGATCGTGAGGTCAAGAGATCGAGACAATCCTGACGAACATAGTGAAATCCCGTCTCTACTACAAATACAAAAATTAGCTGAGCGTGGTGATGTGTGCCTGTAGTCCCAGCTGCTTGGGAGGCTGAGGCAGGAGAATCACTTGAACCGGGGAGGTGGAGGTTGCAGTGAAGTGAGATTGCACCACTGCACTCCAGCCTGACAACAGAGCAAGACTCTGTCACAAAAAAAAAAAAAATCCAATAGCCACTCTATACCAGCGAATGGTGTTGACTCACACTTCTGACACCATTTCTCCAATTCTCTGACACTGTAATTCCATTCAGTTCTGACACTATTTACCTGGAGTTAGCATATGACTTCACAAGTTATGGGCTTATTCCCACAAGCCTGCCTCTACTTCAGATGGCAGTCATAAATCCTAGGTCACCACTTGAACTTCTGATTGACCATCTATAAATCAGAGGTTCCTATGACCTTCTCCTAAATGTCCATAATTTGCTAGAAGGGCTCATGGAACTCAGTAAACTATTTTACTTACATTTATCAGTTTGTTATCAATGATACAACTCAGGAATAGCCAAACGGAAGAGCTGCATGGGCTAGAACATGGAGTGGCGCAGGGAGGTTCCACACCCTCTCTGGGAGCACCACCCCCCTAGCTCCTTGATGTACTCACAAACTCAGAAGCTCCATGAAACCCAACATGTAGGGGTTTTTACATGTATGTATGTATTTATTTATTTAGTGTGATGGAGTCTCACTCTGTCACCCAGGCTGGAGTACAGTGTTGTGATCTTGGCTCACTGCAACCTCTGACTCCCGGGTTTGAGAGTCTCCTGCCTCAACCTCCTGAGTAGCTGGGACTACAGGCTTGTGCCACCACACCCGGCTAATTTATTTTTGTAATTTTAGTAGAGATGGGGTTTCACCACCTTGACCAGGCTGATCTCAAACTTCTGATCTCAGATGATCCACCCGCCTCAGCCTCCCAAAGTACTGGGATTACAGGTGTGAGCCACTGTGCCCAGGCTTTATTTTTTTTTTTTTTAAATAAGACAGGGTCTTGCCATGTTAGCCAGGCTGGTTTCAAACTTCTGGACTGAAGCACTTCTTCCACCTTAGCCTCCCAAAGTCTTGGAATTACAGGCCTGAGCCACCTCTCGTGGCCACTGTAAGTTTCATTACGAAGACGTGATTGATTAAATCACTGACCATTGGTGATTGAACACAACCTTCACTCTCTCTCCTCCCCAAAGTTTGGGGGAGGGGCAGGGAGCTGAAAGCGCCAATCCTCTAATCATGCTCTGGTCTTTCTAGTGAACAGCCCCCATCCTGAAACTCTCTAGGGGCCTCCAGCCTCCAGTCCTCTTAATAGCTTACAAAAGACACTCAGCATTCTGGAGATTCCAAGAGTTGTAGGAACTGTGTGCCAGGAGCCAGAGTCAAAGACCACAAATATATTTCCCCGTGCACCACAGCCAGGCATTCCAGTGGGCTGCCTGGCCCTGTATGCTTGCTATTGAGTCTCATCAATCTGCCCAAGCAGCCTGCTGCTCTGGGCTGAGGGTCCCTACTGTACACAGCACATTAAGGTTCAGAGACAGAAGATGGGGTGACAACCTCCTGCAGGGGACTCAGGGATGGAAAAAGCTTCTCAGACCGTTGCAGCAGGTGACGGTCATCTTCTGCTCTGCCCAGAATCTCCTGGCCTCTCCCCTGCTGCATAACTGGCCCCACGCCAGCCCCATCAGGGCATTGGGCCCCTGGACTGAGAGGGAAAGGGGGTTCCAGGAAGCTATCTCTCACCCAGAGTCACACTGCTGATGGGGCTGACTGTGGGACAAGAATTTTTGTGACTAGCAGAACCAGCTAGCAGGGCAAGGCCTGGGATTCTGGGCAGAGCAGGTTTTGTTGTTGTTGTTGTTGTTGTTTTGGTTTTTTTTTTTTTAAGAGAGAGGGGAGTCTCTCTATGTTGCCCAGGCTGGAGTGCAGTGATGCCATCATAGCTCACTGTAGCCTCAAACTCCTGGGCTTGAGTGATTGTCCTGCATCAGCCAGCTGAGTGGCAACTAGTATATGCATGCGCCACCACACCTGGCTAGTAATTTTTTTTTTGTTTGAAACAGAATCTCGCTCTGCTGCCAGGCTGGAGTGCAGTGGCTTGATCTCGGCTCACTGCAACCTCCACCTCCTGGGTTCAAGCCATTCTCCTGCCTCAGCCTCCTGAGTAGCTGGGATTATAGGCACGCGCCACCACGCCCAGCTCATCTTTGTATTTTTAGTAGAGACGAGGCTTCACCATGTTGGCCGGGATGATCTCAACCTCTTGACCTCATGATCTACCGGCCTTGGCCTCCCAAAGTGCTGGGATTACAGGCATGAGCCACCGTGCTTGGCAAGTTTTTTAATTTTTGCGGAGACCCAGGTCTTTCTATGCTGCCCAGGCTGGTCTCGAACTCCTGGCCTCAAGCAATTCTCCCGCTTCAGCTTCCCAAAGTGCTGCGATTACAGATGCGAGCCACTGCCTCTGGTCCTAGGGCAGTAGTCACCTGTCTCTTATTTATCAGTGCCAGGACCTACCCGGGGAATATTTTGTTCACTCTTCCCTTGTTTGGGGTATCCTTGCTCCAAGGTCAGCTTAGCTAACTAACTTCAAAGAGGAAAGAAGATAGAGCCACCTTGCCCCTGAGTTTCAGGAGCAGGAAAGCTGGGTGGGGAGGGGGACGAGGTGGGCGAGGTGAACGAGAGACACGTGGACGCCCGTGAGCTGACCTGGGAGGTTGGAGGGGCAGCCAACATAACCCCCGCTTGTGTGCTTCTCCCTGAATGCAGAGAACGCACCACCCATGGTTACTTCCAGACCTCCTCCCAGCCATTCCCGACAGTCCAGGCAAGCCCATTTAACCCCAGGTTACAAGTGTGGAGAGTGAAGCCCAGAGGAGGACATGGCTTGCCAAGGTCCCTGACAATCGTGGGAACAGAAACCAGGGCTTTGGAGCCAAGTTGCTTGGGTTTGAATATCATCAGCCTTGCCGCTCCCAGGCTGTGTGACCTTGAGCCAGAGCCTTGACCTCTCTGAGCCTCTGTTTCCTCATCTGTAAAATGGAGATCCTTTCCTTCTCTGGTTATCAGGAAGAAGGAAACAGTGCCAGAAAAGCGTGTGCAGCACCTGGCCTGCAGTAAATGCTTGGCAAATGCCAGTTCCTCTTCCTCCTCCCCTATCTGAACAGCAATCCTAAGCCTGCACCTTCCCTCTCTTCCCTCCTCAGCCCCACATCTGGAGCCAAAACCTTTTCTTTGGCCCTCACTAGGGAGTGATTGCCTCTCCCAGCCCCAGCACATGTGTAAGCTTGCATTCACACACACAGGGCTGGCAGCACGGCCAAAGACAGCCCTGAGGAGGGGACCCAGGGAGGGCGGCTGCCTGAAGGCATTAGAGACTCCGAGCAGGTGTGTCTGCAGGAGCCTCGGGAAGTGACCTCTCCCACTTCCAGGCCACTCTTCCATTCCACTGGGCACCCTGCAGAAGCTCATATGCCTGCCCTCCCCTTCAGCTGGCAAAGATCACCTCCACCAGAGCCACCCCCATCTCAGCCAGATGATTTCAATCACAGGATTCCACGACCCCAGGCGGATGGGTCCTGGAACGTGGCTCTGAGCTGCCCTCCCACATGGTCCCCAGGCGCCTGAGTCCCAACGCCAGCCTGAGTCCCGATCCCGACTCTAAACCGAGCGCTGGCCTGGCTCAGCCAGTAGGCTGTGTCCTTAGAGGGGAACTGGGGAGAAGTGAGTTGGGTCATCTTCTCAAGATGGGGGAGTCCCTGGCTACTACAGCTCAGAGCTCTTCTGGTATTACAGAGTCTTCCTCCTCTTCCAGAAGCTACCAGAGGCTGAGGAGCTGAGCTTCCCTGAGGTGGACCTGAGATTCCCAGACCCACATTCTGAGCCTTTCCCTGTATCTGAGCCCCCGGGCATGACATGGGGCGGGGCAGTTGCTGACAGTAAGAGAAGTTCTTGGGCAAAGTGGAGGGCAGCTCAGATCTCATAGGTTCCTGATCCCCCAACTCCCTGACCCCGCGGACCCTGTAACACCATCCCCCTTGTGAAGGAACAGAGGGACTTGGTTGGAGTGGGCCCCCCGTCCCCCAAATCAACCTGGTGTCCCATTTTATTCTGTCCTCACCTCCACACGAGTGGCCCGAGAACAATAAACCTTCCCATGTTCCGGAGGGAGAGCCAGGCCCAGAGATGGAAAGCCAGGCGCCCAAGGTCACACAGCCAGATGCAGAGCAAACCCCAAAGCTCCCAAACCCAGCCCAGAGGTGGGGGCAGGGTGGCTGAAAGCTGGGAAGAAGCCTGGCCTTCGCGGGGACAGAGCAGCGGGAGTGCCGGCCACCACTTCTCTGGCCCCGGACTCCACCCTGCCATTGCTTCTTCCTGTCCCAGCCAGGGGCAGCTCTGGTACCCCTGATCCCAGGGCCCACCTGGGCAGGGTTTCTCCACTGGCTCGTCACCTGCCCAGGGCAGGGAGAGCCAGAGGGAGGAAGGTCCCCTCTCAGCTCCTGGGAGAACCTCCCAGACCACGAGGGAAACCCAGCCCCGCGCAGCCAGCGGGAGACACGGGGCTTCCAGCACACTCTCCAGCAGGATGAACTCTTGGATTCCTGATCCGAAGTCCTCCCTGGGGTACGAGTTTGCCTCCCTCCTCCTGGCAGCTGAGGCTGAGCAAGGAGGCCACCCAGCTGAGCCGGAGACGCGCGCCTCTAGGGGATGAGGGGAAACTGAGGCCGGGCCCAGGGGAGACCCCAATTCCCCTCGGGCGAGGCCCCTGCACCCACCTGCAGACGCGGGGGCTCCACGCGCTCTCCTGGAAGCCGCTGGACCTGCAGAGGGGCGCGGCGCGGCCAGGGCCGGGGGTCCCACGGGCGGCGGGGGCGCCGCGGGGATGCTCCGGGCGCCTTCCCCGCGCGGGCGGCAGAGGGCTCCGTGCGCTGCGCCGCGGGCCGGGCTTTTGGCCGCGGGCGCCCCGCCCCGCCCCGAGGCGGCCTTTGCCCCTTGATCCGGCGCCTCCTTCTCTCCCTAGCACGTGGGCGGCAGCCGCTCCGCCGCTCGGAGGCCTGTGGCGCGGCCATGGCCCGGGCCCTGCGCTCGGGCGCCTGCCAATCCCCGGCGGCCGCCCGCTCGTGCCCGCTCACCTTTAGCCCCGCGCCCCACCGGGGGCTGCGCCCGGAAGGGAGGAGCCGCGGGTGTGGGGCCACCCCCGGTGGGCAGAGGAACAGGCTGGGCCCGCCCCGGGCCGGCCT
>PVKP010042745.1:0-17870 GCA_004027715.1 Plecturocebus donacophilus
GGACTGGTATTATTTCTTTCTTAAATATTTGATAGAATTTACCTGTAAAGCCATTGGAACCTGGTGTTTGATCTGTGGGAGATTTTAAATTATGAATTCTTTTATTGTAGTAGACAAAGAGCTATTCAAATATTTTATTTCTTCTGATGCAGTTTGGTTATTTGTATTGTTGAATTCATTGGCATATGGTTGTTCATAATATTTCCTTATTATTCTTTTTTTTGAGACAGAGTCTCATTCTGTCACCCAGGCTGGTATGCAGTGGCACAATTTCAACTCACTGCAACCTGTACCACCTGGGCTTAAGCCATCCTCCAACTTCAGGTTCTCAAGTAGCAGGGACCACAAGCGTGCACCACCAAGCCTGGCTAATTTTTGTATTTTTTATAGAGATGGTGTTTTGCCATGTTGCCTAGGCTGATCTTGAAATACTGAGCTCAAGCAATCCTCCTGCCTCAGCCTCCCAAAGTACTGGGTTACAGATGCCTTATTGTTATTTTAATATCTATAAGATCTATAGTGATGTTCTCTGTTTAATTCCTGATACTGGTAATTTGTGTCCTTGCTCATTTTTTTCTTGATAAGTCTAATTAGAGATTTAACAATTTTATTGATCTTTTCAAAGAAATAGTTTTTGATTTCATTGTTTTTTTGCCACTGTTTGTCACCAATTTCATCGATTTCTGCTGATGTCTTTATTATTTATTTCTTTCTATTGGCTTTGGGTTTAATTGTCCTCCTTTCCCCTTCTAATTTTCTAAGATGACAGCTTGGGTCTTTGATTTTAGACCTTTCTTCTATTTTATGTATAAGCATTAAGACTTTAAAGCATTGTTTTAGGTGCCTCTTGCAATTTTTCATGCTTTGTGTTTTCATTTTTATTCTGTTCAAAACATTTTCTACTTAAAAATTTTTTAAACATTTTTGCTACTTTTTAAAATTATACTTTAAGTTCTGGGGTACATGAGCAGAATGTGCAGGCTTTTTACGTAGGTATACACATGCCATGGTGGTTTGCTGCATCCATCACCCCATCATCTACAGTAGGTATTTCTCCTAATGCTATCCCTCCCCAATCCTCCCACCCTAGTGCTTTCTTCTTTGACCCATGTTGTTTAAAAGTGAGTTTAAAAAATTTTCAAATATGTTAAGCTTTTCCAGATATCTTATTTTTATTGCTTTTTAATTTGTTTCTGGACTTGTCAGAAAACAGTTAAAAATTTCAACCCTTTGAAATCTGTATTTTTAAAAGATCAGCATATTTTGATCAATGTTCCATGTACATTTGAAAAGAATGTGTATTCTACAGTTGTGTCTAATGTTCTATAAACGTCATTAGGCTAAGGTGATTGATAGTGTTATTCAGATATTCGGTATTCTTACTATATTTTGTTAGTTTTGTTAGTTGTATATCAATTTCTAAGAGATATTCTCCATCTATGATTTTGAATTTGTCTATTTCCTTATTTCTGAAAGTTTTTGCTGGGTGTAATTTGAAGCTCTCTTATGAAATGCAAAATCTTATATTTTCCCGATGTATTGATCATGAAGTGTTCCTCCTTGTCTCTGATAATATTCTTCACCAGTAGTTAATTTTGTCTGATAATGGTATAGCTACTCCATATTTCTTTTGCTTACTGTTTGCATAGTATATATTTTCTCTATTGTTTATATTTTAAAGCTATTTGTGTCTTTCTATTTGAAGTTCATCTCTTGAGTATAACACATAGGCAGGCAGTCCCTGCTTTTCAAAAGATCCAGTCCATTAATCTCTTTCTTTGATTAGAGTGATTAGTCTAGTAATCTTTAACGTAATTATTGATGTGGTTGAATTCAGGTCTGCCATTTTGCTATTTTTTTCTATTCGTCTTATCTTGTGACCATATATTTCCTTATGTCTCCTTTCATACCTTCATTTGTGTTAATCAAGTATTCTTCAGTATTTTATTTTAGTTTGTCAAGTGATTTATTAGTTCTCTTTTTTTGCATTACTTTTTAGTGGTTGCTCTAGGGATTACAATATACAGTTTAACTGATTTCACACCTTCTTTAAATGTATATTAAATTATTTCACCTAAAATATAGCAGCCTTACAACAGTATATTTCCATTTCCCCCTTTTCATGTCCTTACTATTATTGGTAATATCATATATATTTTATCTGGTGGTCCTCTTTTCTTCCTGTGGGTCCACTTTCATTTGGTGTTAAATGAAAAAACGTTGTAGGTATGTGACTTTATTTCTGGTCTCTCTATTTTGTTCCATTTGTCTACCTGTTTATTTTTGTACCAGTCAAAAGTACCAGGTATTTTTTGTACCAAGGCGGGATTCCCAACCCTTGTCCATTTCAAGTTTAAATACTTACATTAAGTATTATATATAATATGTAGACATATAAGAAGTGCAACAATAGTTTATTTTTTCTTTAAACAGTCAAATATTGTTTAATGAAATTAATAGAATAAGATTTAAAAGTTATTCTATGTATATGTATATATATATGTACACACATATGTTTATATGTGTGTAGATATGCATCTGACTGTCTTTGTTTCTTCCTGTGGGTCCACTTTCATTTGGTGTCAAATGAAAGAAGGTTGTAGGGGTGTGCCTTTATTTCCAGGCTCTCTATTCTGTTCCATTGGTCTACCTGTCTATTTTTGTACCAGTACCATGCTGTTTTGGCTACTGTAGCCTTGTAGTATACTGCATGTTTGTTACCTGGGTATATTGTGTGATGCTTAGGTTTGGGTTATGATGACAGATAGTGAGCATAGTAGCCAATAGGTAGTTTTTCAGCCTTTGTCCCTCTCTGTCTCTATCCCCTCTAATAGTCTCCAGTGTCTACTTCTCATTTTTGTGTTCCTGTGTACCCAATCTTTAGCTCCCACTTATAAATGTGAACACGTGGTATTTGGTTTTCTGTTTGTGTGTTAGCTAGAAGCATGGCCTCCAGCTGCATCCGTGTTGCTGCAAAGGACACGACTTTGTTCTTTCTATGGCTGCACAGTATTCCATTGGGTATATGTACTGCATTTTCTTTGTCCCATCCACCGTTGATGGGTATCTGCATTGATTCCATGCTTTTGCTATTGTGAATAGCATGGTGATGAACATTGGTACATGGGTCCTTCTGGTAGAACAATTTTTTTTTCCTTTGAGTATATACCTAGTAATAAGATTGCTGGGTCGAATGGTAGTTCAACTCTTAGTCCTTTGAGAAACCTCCAAACTGCTCTCCACAGGGGCTGAATGAATTTACATTCCTACCAACAGTGTATAAGTGTCCCTTTTTCTCCACAGCCTCACCAACATCTGTTATTTTTTGACTTCTTAACAAAAGCCATTCTGACTGGCGTGAGATGGTATCTTATTGTGGTTTTGATTTGCATTCTCTGATGATCAGTGATACTGAGCTTTTTTTTTTTTTTTTTTTTTTTATATGCTTGTTGGCCATGTCTTTGTCTTCTTTTCTAAAGAAGACATACATGCCCACTTTTTCATGGAGTTTTTTGTTTTTTGCTTGTTGATTTGTTTAAACTCCTTATAGATTCTGGATATTAGACCTCTGTCGAATGCATAGTTTGTAAATATTTTCTCCCATTCTGTAGGTTGCCTGTTTACTCTCTTGATAGTTTCTCTTGCTATGTAGAAGCTCTTTAGTTTGCTTAGGTCCTACTTATCAATTTTTGTTTTTGTTACAATTTCTTTTGGGCACTTAGTTATAAATTCTTTGCCAGGGCTGATATGGAGGTTATATTCCTAGATTTTCTTCTAGAATTTTTATAATTTGAGGTCTTACATTTAAGTCTTTAATCCATCTTGAGTTAATTTTTGTATAAGGTGATACGTAGGGGTCCAGTTTCATTCTTCAGCATATGGATATCAGTTATCCCAGCACTATTTAATGGATAGGGAGTCTTTTCCCCATTGCTTATTTTGTGAAGCTTGTTGAAGATCGGAAGGCTGTAGGTGTATGGCTTTATTTCTGGGCTCTCTATTCTGTTCCATTGATGTATATGTCTATTTTTGTACCAGTACCATGCTATTTTGGCTACTGTAGCCTTATAGTATAGTTTGAAGTGGGTAATGTGATGCTTCTGGCTTTGTTCTTTTTGCTTAGGATTGCTTTGATTATTCAGGCTCTTTTATGGTTCTATATGGATTTTAGAATAGTTTTTTTCCTATTTCCGTGAAAAAGGACATTGCTGGCTTGACAAAAATAGCACTGAATCTGTAGATTGCTTTGGAAAGTATGGTCATTTTAACAATTTTGATTCTAGCAATTCATGAGCATGGACTATTTTTCTGTTTGTTTGTGTTACCTCTGATTTCTTTCAGCAGGATTTCCTAGTTCTCCATGTAGAGATCTTTCACGTAGTTGGTTAGATATATTCCTAGATATTTTATTATTTTTGTGGCTATTGTATAGGGATTGTGTTCTTGATTTGGCTCTCAGCTTGGATATATTGGTGTACAGAAATACTACCAATTTTTGCACATTGGTTTGGTATCCCAAAACTTTACTGAAATCATTTATCAGTTCCAGGGGCCTTTTGGCAGAGTCTTTAGGGTTTTTTAGGTATAGAATCACATCATCCGCGAAGAGAGATAGTTTGACTTCTTTTCCTATTTTGATGCCTTTTATTTCTTTCTGTTGCCTGATTGTTCTGGCTAGGATTGTCAGTGCGATGTTGAATAGGAGTGGCGAGAGTGGGCATCCTTGTCTTGTTTCAGTTCTCAAGGGGAATGCTTCTCACTTTTACCCATTCAGTATGATGTTGGCTGTGGATTTGTCATTGATGGCTCTTATTATTTTGAGGTATGTTTCTTCAATGTCTAGTTTGTTGAGGTTTTTTTTTTTTTTATCATGAAAGGATGTTAGATTTTATCAAAAGCTTTTTCTGCATCTATTGAGATGATTACATGGTTTCTGTTTTTAATTCTGTTTATGTGGTGAAGCACATGTAATGACTATCACTGATAATGTTTTGTTTTTATTTCATCTATTTTATCTAATACTAATATAACTACTCTGATTCCATTAGTATTTTTCTGGCACATACTTACCATCTTTTTACTTTCAATAATTTTGTGGTCTTTTTATTTTTATTTTTTGAGATGGAGTCTTATCATGTCTCCCAGGCTGGAGTGCAATGGCACAATCTCAGCTCACTGCAACCTCCGCCTCCTGGGTTCAAGCGATTTTCCTGCCTCAGCCTCCTGAGTAGCTGGGATTACAGGTGCCCGCCATCATGCCCAGATAATTTTTAAATTTTTAGTAGAGACAGGGTTGCGTCATTATGGCAGGTTGGTCTCGATCTTCTGACCTCAGGTGATCCACCTACCTCAACCTTCCAAAGTGCTGGGATTACAGGTGTGAGCCACCACACCCGGCCTAATTTATTCTTATGTTTTAGTAATGTCTGGAATTAAAAAAAATCCAATCTGACAACCACTTCATCTTAACTTGTGAGCTCTTCGATCCATGCTTATTGATTATTGATGGATTTGCATATGTTTTTACCGTTTGACTTTGTGCTTCCTTTTCTATGCTTCTTTTTCCCTTCCTTTTTGCATTCTTTTTGGGAGAATGTATTGCCTTTATTTTTTTTGCTCTTTATATTTTATTTTTTCTTATTCTGTATTTTTCTGTACAGATTTCAAATTTATACAATTTTATTTCTACTCTTTAGTGACTATGTTTGAAAAATTTATTTTTCATGCTTGATAAAGGCTAAGTTATTTGGTATCTTAGCCACATGTTTCACCTCCCAACTCCACAACCTCAAAAGATGCACGGACTTCAGCATAGTTTAATTCCAGCCACTCACTTCTGGATTAATAATGATTCTTCTTGGCTCTCTTAACAATTCTGTTTCCTGCTGCAGATATACGGGAATTTCTGTGCCTCTATTATGGCACATACCAGCCTGGGGGATCAGGTTGTTCTATGTGGACCCTCTCTCTGCTGAAACATTCCGTAGCTACCTTACTCCATGTTTAGCAAGAGTTTCTAGGGCATGGTATCCTCTAAATATTCCAAATTGGAATTCATGTATGAGGCTTTTCTGTATTCAGAATTCCTCTTAAGTGTCTAGGCTTTCTAATACACTGTCATCAATTTATCCATTCCCTACAGGGTATAATGAGAGACTACGGGACTCAGAGGTGGCAGATATTTTTTATTATGAGGAAAGATAACTGAGAATAAAGCTATCATGCAGATATTTGCAGAGATAAAAATAATGTAGATATTGAATGGAGCCTTGATCAAACTATGCTTGAAACCCACCCTACCACTGGTTACATGAGCCAATAATTTTCCTTTGCAGTGGAAGTCAGCTTGAATGTTTTCAACTATTTTTGTGGGTTTCACTAAAAGGCTGTCTAAATGATTCAGCAAGAAAATCAGAATTACTGTTAATGGATGTTAAAACCATTCAGAAGTCTCCTTAATTATATGATTTGTCAAAAAACCATATGGATATATTTTGTATTGTATTTATCCTTCATTCTTCTTTTGGTAGGGAAATTGCCTCATTAATTCTTATATGAAAGGACTTAAAATTAGCAAACTTTTTTTACAAACATATGGATTCCATTCTTGGACTTGAGGACAACTTGACGAACAAGTTGGGGAGGCCTTGAGTGGTCTGGAGCCAGCTCGAAGCGGAGCAGAGTCAATGCCACAGCCACTTTACACTCAATTATGGCAAAATGCTGCCCAATGCAGTTCCTGGGGATATGAAGAAAGGAAAAAATTACATCTAATGAATTTATATATTATTAGGAACATAAACCAATGCTTTTATATACAACAATTTTTGTAGGGAAACAAGATTCATTTTTTTTTTTTTCTGTTGCCCATGCTGGAATTCAGTGGTGCTATCTCGGCTCATTGCAACCTCTGCCTCCTGGGTTCAAGGGATTCTCCTGACTCAGCCTCCTGAGTAGCTGGATTAAAAGATACAGTCAGCTAACTGAGGGTCTGAAGGGAATGAGCACTTGTCAGGTGCACTCTATGATGCCCAGCTAATATTTTTGTATTTTAAGTAGAGACAGGGTTTTACCATGTTGACCAGGCTGGTCTCAAACTCCTGATCTCAAGTAATCCGCCTGCCTTGGCCTCCCAAAGTGTTGGGATTACAGGCATGAGCCATCACATCCAACCAAGATCCATGTTTTAAACCAATTCTAATGTGGCAGAATCCAGTAAATATTTTTTAAGTTAAGTAAGCCCTGATCAGAAAGTCCACTAATGTCAAGATCTGCAAACTCTGGTTCTATTATTTTTGGGCCCATCATACAAGTAAGTGGTAGTGAGTTCTATCAACTTTGATCCTGAAGGGTCCATATAACTAGAAAACCTTCCTCATGTCATGATAAAGAAAAGCTACTTCTTGCTATTATTTAGAGGTCTTGCAGTTGAAGCCTTAGGCATGACAACAATAACCTGGCATACTCAGTGGATCGTATTGTCATTTGGTAAATAGGTGTCTCTCATACTCTACCAAAGGGAAACTTGGACTTTAGAACAACATTGCTCTCTGTAGGAACAGGAGCTGGGAGCTGCCAATGTTGCCTTGTTCCTGTAACAAGGTGGCATTCCCAACTTGTTCATTGCAGTTTAAGTGTAATCTCTGGGCCTGCTGTGGGGATGGCCTTCATCAATCCATGCCCATATGCCAAGGACCAGAATTGTTCTTTGTAACATTAACTGGTCCCTTTAGGGACTCAAAAGGGTACCATCTGAATGTACTGGTCACAAGAGAAGACAAGCCAGGTAAAATGATGGGGAGCAACTGCAGTGTCAGCTAACTGAGGGCCCGAAGGGAATGAGCACTTGTGAGGTAAGCACTGTTACACATTTCCATCAAGTTCACCAGCTTGAGTCTTTACCTTGATCCAGCTGAGAATGGTATGAAGGCATAGGGATGTATTTTGTCAGAATTTTCCCTGGAGAATCTCAAGGGGTTAAAGACCTGTAACGAGAGAGAAGATCCCAGTCCTACTCCCTCCACCCCACCCACCCACCACACAAGAAAACCCCATGCATATTGTTAACAGAATTCCAAAGCTAACTTTAGGAACTTACAATATCTGGATACTACAGTCCTGCTTGATATTCCCCAGAAACCTACCACTGAAAATATATCCCGAGAAAGCAGAGACTATATAACCTAGTGATAGATTAAACAGGCCCCGATAGTAAGAAGCAGCAGCAAATCATCACGACAATCCGACTTGACCAAATACTGACTTCATTATTTTCCCTTCACAGTAAACACATGCCTCTGTCATATAAATGGGCAAAGAATCAAATTATGATCTTTTCTATTTGTCTTGGTTTCCAAATGGACTGAGCCGAGGACTTGGGCAAAGAAGAAAAGGGTGGCAATTCACAGCTAAGGTTGTTCATCTTCTGCCCGAGTGTCTCTGTGAGACGTTGCTGATTAGTATCTCCTGGACTGCTTGGTCTGAGCATGGGTTTGCAGCCCATGAGTGTGCTTCTTCTCTCCCAGGCCCTCTTTCCCTTTCACTCTCAGGTTAGCACTGGGTATGAAGGAGAGCAATATTCCTAGAAGATTAACTTCACATATGCTCAAATCTTAAGAAAAGCAAAGAGTTCATAACCTTGGTACTTTAATTATGATCAGTAACAAGTGATTTGCAATACTCTTCACAACTCTGTGACTAGATTGACTACAGACATGAATGAAAGCAGAAAGCAGGTGGTTAAACAGTGCAGTGTCAATCGACTCATCACATCCTCTCTATTTCTCAAAACAGGATGATATGCTTCTGTTGATAAGGCATCATCATGGAATGCTGGTGGTTATTTTGCAAACATATTTTTCTCTTAAAAGCATAGGGTTTGTTCTGTTTTGCTTTTCTAAACGACGGATGGTTATCCTAACTCCTCCCTTGATTGTGAAGATGCTTCTCTTCCCTCTTGGTGCTATCTTAGATGCCACTGGGTGCAGTTGGGACAAATCATACCTTAGGGTCTTCCCAGAAATAGGGGTTGTGGTGAAGAGCCCAGATATTGATAAACACAGTTATTCCTGAGTAAACAGAAAAAAAAGCAGATAAGTGCATCAGCTAAGATTCTTTCACACCTATTCATAGATTTTATAAACAAGGAAATAATTCTACATTCACAATTTCCTTAACCATTTAAGAAGCATCTGATTATGACACTTAAATGGGTGCTGTGGAGATCAGTGAGATCTATTCCAGTCTTCAAGGAACTCACAGTCCATTGGAAGAGACAGGCAATTGCAACACACAGTAATAAGTCAGAAGGAAGCCTGGCATGCTTGGGGAATTCTGAGGGGAACCTCATGTGTAGAGCCTTTGGAGATATACAAGAGAAAAGGCTCAGGCGAGGCCTGCTGAGCTGAGTATCTTGAAATCATTAAGGGAAAATCAGGTAAAGAAAAGAAGATTCAGAAAGGAATTAAAGGCACATGAAAAAGCATGAAGCCAAGCTTTAATACTTGAGAAGGCATGACAAATTTGGGTGACTGGGAGGTTGTATAACAGGATTCAGGGAGCAAAGTGTCCATAGATAAGCCTGGGGAGGTTGGCTGGGTTTGTACCTTAAAATGGCAAAGAGGCTTTTAGGTTGAAGCCAATATGGATCACTGAGAAGTTTAAGCAGAGAGTGAGAGTACTTTCTTTTGTTTTGGTTTGTTCTGTTTTGTTTTGCCTTTCCTAGACTTTCACTTGGGAGATTTTATTATACTTTGGAGCCATAGAATCATATGGGATATAGTGTCAATATGGCACTGAAGTAATATTTTATCATGATATGGAATATCCATTGATCATGGTGGAGAGGATATGGGCATCTCCTGAAATCTGTAAATATAATACATTATATTAATGGATTCCTAATATTGAACATTCTTTGCAGTTTTGAAATATGATCTACTTATTTGGCCATGATATACCATTTTATTTTATCTTTTTATAGAGATGGGGTCTTGTTGTGCTGCCCAGGCTCAAGCGATCCTCCCACCTTGGCCTCACAAAGTGTTTGGATTTCAGACATGAGCCACCTGCCCAGCCAATATATTTATTTTGATGCACCATTGGATTATGTTTACTGATATTTTACTTAAAATTTTTGTATTTATAGACATAAGTGATATTCATCTAAAGATATTTTTGTGTAATTTTTAGTAGGTTTGTTATCAATGTGATATTTCCTTAAATAACTTTCTAAGTTTAAATTTTTGTATGCTCGGGACAACTGTAAGTATTACTGGGATTATACGGTCTTTAAAGGTTTGATAACATTTCTGAAAAACTGCATAGGCCTGGTTCCTTTTTAGGGGCTCTAAAATTTTTTTCTAGTTCTATGAAAATTGGCATGTTTAGACTATTACCAGTTTTAGTAAATCATATATTATAAAATTATCTAGTTTTTTCCTGGTTTTTCAAATCTCTATGCATGGAATTGTGTAACATTAGTTAGTGGTTTGTCTCCTCTGTTGACCAGCCCCTCCCTCATTGGCTATTGTATTTTTTGACTAGTTATGCAGCCGTTCTGCTTTCCACACCATTACCTTTTGCTTTCGCCTTTGTTAACTCACCTGTTTCCTTTTAGTTTACTCTTTTATTCTTTTTCCAACTGATTTATTTCCAGTTGTTTTTGACATCAATGTTTAATTAAAAATATTTAGTACTTAACATTATAACTTCTCTTCTAAATGTTGCTTTAGTGGCACATCATTCATTCTGATATGTAGAATTTTCATGGTCATGATTTTATTTTGTATTTTTGCTTTAACCCAATAGTTTTTAATGGCTAAAAAAAATCCAGATGAATGAACCTTTTGAAAAATTTTTGTGGCTAATTTCCATTTTTATTGTCTTTATTTAAAGAATGCTGTTTTGTAATGTTTCTCTTTCAGTAATGAAGCTTTTTAAAAATTGTGGCCTAGCATACAGTCAACTTTAAAGAATGTTGCTGGTGTACATAAAAAGGAAAGTGTGTTCTTTTTAAAAATTTGCATTCATGGCTGTCTTGATGAATTGTGGTTTTCAACATCGTGAAATCTAAGTTTTGAACTTCACCAATCCTGATGCGACCACTTAGCTTACTCACGGAGGTGAAGACCTGAGTTGGGTTACAATGGTAACTGGGACAACACAGCAGTGCTGCCTCCACGAAGCAAAGACCACCTTCAAAAACCAGTGGCCAGGTCACCGTTAACACATTCTTAACACATTCTCATTGATAACAAACCTACTAAGTGATAAATCCACATACTGCTGGCTAATCAAGGACATTCAAGAAATTTGCTTTCTTAATATGGGTCAGAGATTTTGAAGTTTAGAGCTTCAAAAACCCTGTGTTATTTAACTCTCCCAAGCGTCAGTCATAGAGTCAAACCTCTACGGTTGGATCAGGTTTATTTCCTGGCAGTACACATTCTTTCGTTTTTCAATTTTTGGTTCCAGAAGCATTGTTCTCTCTTGAACAGTTTCTGGAAGTCTCACCAAGATCATCAGAATAGACTGCCCATTGAAGTTCAACAATTGCTAGTACCTAAGAAGTATGGTTCACAGGCTGATCAATTATTAGCTCCTTTGGGTGAGTCTGAAATCATGGTCAATGAAAAAAAAGGTTTTTGAGACAGGGTCTCGCTATATTGCCCAGGCTGGAGGGAAGTAGTATGATTATAGTTTGCTGTAGCCTCAAACTCCTAGGCTCAGGTGATCCTCCTGCTTTAGCCTCCTGAGTACCTGGGATAATAGACACATGCCAGTGCCCTCAGATAGATATTTTTGATTTCCTAAGTCAGTTATTGTCTTTCTTAGCAGTTTCTGCTTACTCTGGCTTACTGTCAGAGTGTCTGTTTGATTGCCATGGATCTCTCCCATGAGTGGCATATAAGAGAAAACCCATGTGTTTTGTTCTGTTTAGTGATTGTGAATTATTTAGAGGATTTCATAGAACACTCATTTTTTGGGCCATGTCCCTCTCCACTGAGGCTTACTGGACCATCAGGTTCATGGCACATACTAGGCCATTAGTAGATCTGTTATTGGCTATTGAAGGAATCTGTTTTTTTTTTTTTTCCCAGTATGGGGTTTATTAATCCAGAGAATCAAACTGACACCTGATGAGTATATTTATTATAATAAAAAACATGTGCATTGTCTAACAAAATGACATAGTTAAACCAAGATCACATTAGAAAAAGACATAATTTGGAACATTTTCTATTTTATTGAGCTCTTAAATCACCATGGAGCCTTAGGGCAAAAAGAAAACAGAATTGATAACTTTTGATGGTTTTCCTTTTTTTTTTTTCCACGTAGAAAATCTGAAAACACCTCAATGACTCTAACTCAATGTCAGTGAATATTCCCTGGAAAAAAAAACTTCAAAAAGGCAGATTAATGACTGCCTCCAACTGATCTATCCCCTTCCTATGTCTAAATCCGTCTTCCTACCCAATTTCTTTGTTCCACAAATCTAGGTAATTCCGAGCAAGGCTCAAAATATCTCTTAATAATATTAGTGAAAAGTAAAAAGGGATCTGCACTGTCCAGAAAAAAGTGACTGCTCTCCCAGCCATCTGTGTATCATTTGGGTCACAATCTGTCAGCAGAGTGGACATCCCCTTTTCTCTGCCAGAATAAAGAGTCTTTAATTGTACCCTAGGCTCTAAATTAAAAGTTAACTTTTAAAATATAAAGTACGATTTTTAGGATTGACTATTTTTTAGGTGATTAATATACACTTTTCCTAAAGTAGCTCAGCCTTGCTAAGCTTATTAAGACCACAATTTCTAAACCTTTTCCATGGGATTAAAAAGTAGAGCCACCCTCTACTCTCTGAAAATCTTTCTGCAGTCACCCCCCATTGCCTTTTCAAAGTGGGAATTTCTCCTCTTGTTTCACTTGGCAGCCCAATCCTATCTTATTTTTTAATTTCCTAAATTCATTAAAATCTCTCGCTCTTTTTTTGTTTATTAAATACCTTCCTTCCCTTCTTTTCACTTTTATGGGATTATTTCTTTTTGTACTTCAGTGTATGTGTATAAGTAGGATCTCAGGAGGGACAAGTAGCAGCAGAATCACCCAAGTGGCTTTCTTGGGTGGTAGATTGGTTTTTAGATAGTTAAGTATGGAAATATAAAAATTAGGGGACTCTGACAGATAAAGCCTAACAAAGGCAGGAACTGAGACCATGGCAGCAAGGCTGTTGAGAAGGAACTAGCTGATATCCCAGGACTTGGATGCTGTTGGGTAAGGAAGATGATGGAGGTGTGAGGATAACTTCTAGCTTTCTCACTTAAAATTACTCACAGACAGTGGTGCCATTCATTAATGTAGCAATCTAGGAGGAGGAGCAGGTTTAGGGGAAGGAGGTAAATGATATGCTTCCTTTTGGACATTTTGCTTATCACTGTATGCTCAGAACAAAGTAAAGTGCCTAGAGCAGATATTTAGTAGGCAATTTTGGGCCAGTGAATGAAGAGAAGGGCATACATAATGTCACAGGTCTTTCGCCAATAGTGAATAGGGACATGGCACAGGAACAGATGGAGAGTGATGAAAATGTATGTGATACTGTGAGGTGTGGGAGAGAAAGCAGACATCATAAACATGCTTCTTTTTAGAAATAAACAGGATTTCTGGATAATAGAGGGAAAGAGGTGGGTCTGGTGGATATAATTATTGGATACAATGAGTTCTAAATTTCTCTTCAAAGAATCAGTATGTCATTATGTTCAGTTATTTGTCCTTCATTTTAAAGTTTAACTTCCTTGTAGTTCCAGTAAACCACCTTCTCTGTCGGTTCTAATCCGTCGTTCACATCTGTTCTCCCCAGCCCTGGGCTCCATCCTGACTCAACCCGGTCACCTGCTTCAGTCACCTGCTTCAGTCACCTGCTCTAGTCACCTTCCTTTGCCCTAGGTCACCCCTGGCCACCTGCTCTGACCCACCCATAACCGTCCTTCCCGCCAAACCAACCACCCTGCCACTCCAGCTCAGACCCCTGCTCTCTAAAATAGCCAGTTGGGATTAGTCTAGCTTGTGTGGTCTAACCCTACCCAATAGGGGAAAGACACAGCAGCAGGGGCGACACCTGTCAGGCATAAGTACCCCTTTTCCTCACTTGCCCAAATATGTGGCCACCATTGCTTCATCTGTGAGCTGCACCCTTATGTAGAAGTAAATTGCCTTGCTGAGAGGATTTATCTTTGAGTCCTATTTCTTTTGCGGCATCCAAATTTTACTTATAACGTGAGGCACTCATATTCTCATTCTAATGAGAAATAAACAGGATTTCTGGGTAATACAGGGAAAGGCGAATCTGGCGAATATGAGGCACCTATTTGCACACGCTTTGTTGTGCTATAGCTGCATTCAAGGGCCCCTTAGCAGGGCAGGGAAAGTGTATAGAAGCATTTAATGCTGGTCGAATTACTGAGGCATGAGAGTAGAGAAAGGGAAAATATTCAAGGAAGTTGAGGGCATTGCCAAGGGGGAGCTTGGAGTGATGAATCCAGGCATCCAAGCTTGAGGTGAAGAAAGTCAAGCTGTGGAGTGCCTGTGTATGAGAAGTGGGGAGGAAGGAAACGGGGTGACAGGAAATGACACAGTTGAGCACATGCGGTTCAGTGAAGGCTTGAAAGCTCTGGAGGGCAAGAAGGTGTGGCCGAAGGGAATGTAAAGTGAAGTGAAGGCAACTCTGCTTGTGCACTTCCTGTCCCCTCACTGTGGCTTGAGGGAGATCAAGGTGCAGCCCTGAAGGCACTTGGAGGAAAGGGCAGAGACTGCGGGAGGCCAGAGATGATGTATAAGTAGCCTAAAAGTGAGTCAGCCAGGGTGGAGCCAGTTCTCCAGCCAACATCCATCAGGGTCTCAACAGAATTGTCTGAAGCACCGAAAGTTACCTGCCGCAGCAGCAAAAGCCACAAGATCAGGAAAACGAAAGGAACATGAAACAGAAAGGCCCTGAACGGGAAAAATTAAAAGGCATGCTGATTCTCACATTTTCAACCTGTAGCTTTTGTATGGGTAGGGGGATTTTAAGGGTCTGTGGATTACAGGGCTCAGACGATCTAGAATAGAAGTAGAGAAAATAATTTTCTTGTGTTGGAAGGCAGCAATAAATAATCATTTTATTGATGTTGAAAAAAACCAGAGCTTATTGACAGGATTTAGGTATTATTGAAATGCAGGAGTAAGGAAAAAGGTAGGAAAAGTTGCCTCTGAGTAGTCTTGTTTGAGCAACTAGGTGGGTGGAATATTATGTGTATAGATGCAATATTATGTAGGTAATAAATATTACAATAAATACTGTGTGAAAAATAACACTGAGTTGAAAAGAGGAAACTTCTTTAGATACTAGATGATTGCAAAGATCCCTGTGATAGCAAAGATCTTTCTCTGGAGAGATCCCAGAGAAAGCTTAAGTTTTTGCTTCAGTGTATTAGTTAAGAGCACAGACTCTAGAGTCCCACTACTTGGGCTCAAGTCCTAGTTCCACCATTTACCAGAGATGAAGTTTTATCTTTTTATCCCTGTTTGTCTAAAATGTGCATAACACTAGTATTTCCCCAGTAGAACTGGGGGGCAGGGGGATAGCTGGATAAAATGAGTTAATATGTGCAAAGCTAGAACAATGCTTGGCCCCTCGTAAGTACTAAATAATTTTTTGCTTTTGTTATTTCAATAGTAAAGTTGATTTTGTAGAAAACAAATATTTAATTGCTATTGGGCAACTATGGTAGCACAGTAGCAATTAAATATTACTACATTTAATTAGACTATTACAGATGCCAATCAAATCCAATATTGGAAAGACAGTTAAATTGGAGGAAGTTGTAGAAACACACCTCAACATAGGTCAAAAATAAATTCTGGCTCATTCCTTTATATCTCTAATGTCGTCATTCGATCCATCTTGCATCCCACCAATGTATTAATCTTTCTAAAAAAATAACTATAATCATGCCCCCCAGCTTCGATGTCTTAAATCTGTCTGCTGCTTGGTAGAGAAAGGCTGAACACAAAAGGTTGGCCTTCAGAAAGCTCTACGATCTGGCTACATCATGGCTCCGGGTGTAGTCCAAAATTTCCCTCTGTGAATGCTGGAGTCTGGTGGATTACAGTAATTGCTCCAGTGACGTGCCCTGCTGGTGTACGTGAGGGAAGGGAGAAGGCAGGCTGTCTGCTGCTTTGTGTCTGCTCTTCTTTCTCTCTGCCCACGATGCTGCCTCTCTCATCTTTGCTGATATAAATCTGGTCCTTTAAAGTTCAGCGATAAAGTGATGAGTCATGAAGGCCCCCTCTCCCACTCCTCAGTCCTTATGGCAGGATTCTATACCTTTGCACTTGGTAATCCTGTGCGTGTTTTGATAGTCCCGAGAGCTCTCTCTTTCTCCCTTTCTGGGAAATAAGAATGGCCCTAGGCTCCACAGATTCTAAGGACAAATAACTGTTAAAGACATGAGTGTGTTAAAGACATTTCAGTCCAAGCACAACTGTATTGTTAAAAAAAAAAAAAGATGTTTTAAGACCTGCAGGTAAGGAGCGTCCATCTGGAAAGGTAATGGGTTTGTTGAGTAGCCGGGATATGTTTATTGCCGGTGGGTAGAGGCGGAGGCATTCCTTGATGCACATTGTGGTGTAAGGCATCTGGCTCAGGTGTTCCCTGGTTAGAAGCACAGGAGAAAAGGAAAAGGAGGGGTAGTCACTTAGCTGTTGCACTGAAAGCCCAGCTTTTCTCCATTTTTGTAATTGAGAATGATATTTTTTCTTTACCCAAAGGAGGACTTCAGATGTACCAAATATGTCTTAGGAAAAACTAAATGTTAACATGAGCCACTTTTCACATGTAACTGTGTGTGGGTTTTTTTTTTTTTTCCCTGCAGATAGAGGGCTCTTGTCCTGAGACATACCTATTCCAGGGCTCTGTGAATATCACACATCTGTGAAAATTTGGATAGAGTTGTGGGTTGTATTTATATCCAGAGTACTTCTTCTATGAAGGAATAAGTATTTCTGATAGTACTGTAGTAGGAATACAGACTATCTTCTTCACTAGGAGAGCTGAAAAAACTCAGGGAACTTAAAAAACACTCTTAAAAGCATCAATGAGATAACTCAGTTGTGAGGAGATCATAAAGAGGACTGGAGTTCACAGAACTGGGCAGATAATGGCTGATGCTTCTGTTGCAAACCAGAGGTGGAGGAATAGGCAAGGAGACACGAATCAGAATCGAGGGCTCACCACATGCGGGGACTGTGGTAAAGCACCCTCAGCCCTGGGCTGGGCCTGCAAAGGAATGCACCTGGAAATAGGTATAGGAAAGGCAAAATAAATGCAAAGAAGTAGAAGAAAAAGTAGTTAGGGGAAGAGTAGCAATCAATGAGATAGGCAAAAGCAAAAAAGTCAACGAGGTCAGCAATGGTAGACATTGGTTCATTGAAAAGGTGAATAAAATTGGTAATTTTCAGGTAGAATGTTAGAGAAGGAAGAAAGAAGACACAGATATCAAAACTGAACAAAAAGGGGCCAGGTACAGTGGCTTACACCTGTAATCCCAGTACTTCGGGAGGCCGAGGCAGGCAGATCATGAGGTGAAGAGATTGAGACCAGCCTGGCCAACATGGTGAAACCTCGTCTCTACTAAAAAGTACAAAAATTAGCTGGGCGTATGGCACACACCTATAATCCCAGCTACTCAGGAGGCTGAGGCAGGAGAATCATGTGAACCTGGGAAGCGGAGGTTGCAGTGAGCCGAGATTGTGCCACTGCACTCCAGCCTAGTGACAGAGTGAGACTCTGTCTCAAAAAGAAATATAAATAAATAAATAAAAACAAAAAGGTA
>PVKP010042746.1:0-17864 GCA_004027715.1 Plecturocebus donacophilus
GCCCGACTTTTTTATTTTTTATTTTATATAGTAGAGATGAGGTTTTAACCATGTTGGCCAGGCTGGTCTCGAACTCCTGACCTCAGGTGATCCGCCCTCCTGGGCCTCCCAAAGTGCTGGGATTACCGGCTTGAGCCACCGCGCAGGACCTCGAGTCTCTTCTTTTGAAATGAAGTGTTAGGGATGTTCAGCGGCGGCTGGGCAGTGAGTTCGCAGGATGGTTTTCGGCCTCAGCGGGCTTGGGTTTGAAGAGACCCCACTGGGGCGGTGCGTGGCGCCGCGGGGGATTTTTTTGGAGGCCGAGGGCGGGCGCCGGGCGCCGAGAGGCTGCGTCCTTTGCGACGTTCGCGGCCGGCGCCCGGCCCCAGGCTCCCGCGAGCGATGGCAGCCCCGAGGGGCGCGCTGGGCCTCGCGGGCCGCCGTTGGGCTGCCCCTGCTGGCGGGCACTGCGCGCCATGCCCTGGTGGAGTAACCTCTGCTGTGAGTAACGCGCGCCCCCCAGCGGCCGTTCGCCCCGCGGCAATGGCGGACACGGAATCCCCAGGGCCACCAAGGACCCCTTAGGGCCGCCCGAGATGGGTGTGTGGGTTTTCCAGCCTCCTCCCTTCCCGTCCCAGGTTTGGGAAAGCCTCGCTGCAGGCCACAGCGCGCAGGGACAGGTCGGCAAGGGCCAGCGCCCGTGGCATCCCGGCCCAGGCTGCAGAGCCGCCCACTTCCCTTGATCTTGCCCCAGGTCCCCAGCCCCAGAAAGGCAAGGCCTCGTTCTGGGTCCGGGGACCCAGGTGCCAAAACGCTCTGCGCTGGCAGCCTACCTCCTACAGGGAGATAAGAGTGAAACACTTTAATACGGCCGCAGTCCCAGGGATGCCCCAGGGCGGGCCCCACTTCCTGCCACCAGAGGACACTGCCCAGAAGACTCTGGCTTGGGTGGTCGGAATGGACGTGGCTGTGGCTGCGGTCTCCTGGGAAAGTGGACAGTAGAGCAGGTCTAGGATGACTCAGGCCTCAAAAAGTCACCAGGATTTAGCAAAGTTGCCCTCACTGGGGGGCCTGGAGGCCAGCAAAGTGTGGGACGCAGAAGAGAATGCAACAGGCCTCAACACTTGAGCTGCCCCGTGGGGAGAGGAGCCGAGTGAGGAGACGGACTGAGGAGCAGGGTCTAGGCTTCTATGCCAACTCCAAGCCCAGTGGGTGGCCACAGGATCGTGTGGGTTTACGGGTCAGGATCTAATCTCAGCAGTGCAGGTGCAGACACAGGCACCTGCCAGGCTAGGTAGGTCAGAATATTCTCTAGGCCCTGGAGCCATTAGGAGTCAACAGCCTGGTGCTGTGATAGGAAGCAGGCCTCCCAGGATGGAGTGTGTAGAGTGCCCCAGCACAGAGGGTACTTGGAGGCCGAAATCAGGTGAAGCACAAAGCACAGAGGTGCCAGAAGATTGTTCTGACAATTGTAACTCTTAGGATTACTTAGGTCAAAAGAGACTGTAGACTAGGTTGACCCGTTACGACTTAAAAGTTTTTCTATATACGTTTTATTATGTGTTCAATTCATACCTCACTTACTCTATTTAAAGAGAACATCTGATTATTCCTAAGCTATACTGAACTATCAATAGCTTTTCAGTAACAGCTACCTTAGATACCAATGGCAGTTGCCCAGGCTGGAGTGCAGTGGTGCAATCTTGGCTCACTGCAACCTCCGCCTCCCAGGTTCAAGTGATTGTCCTGCCTCAACCTCCCGAGTAGCCGAGACTACAGGCATGCACCGCCACGCCTGGCTATGTTTTGTATTTTTAGTGGAGACAGGGTTTCACCATGTTGGCCAGGCTGGTCTCGAACTCGTGACCTCAAGTGAACCACCTGCCTTCGCCTCCCAAAGTGCTGGGATTACAGGCGTGAGCCACCTTGCCCAGCCCAATAGCTATTTTGTTCTGCCTGCTGGCAGCTTGTTCCCTAACCTTTATCTCCCTAGTTTTGACTATAAACATTCCAGCCCTTCCAGAATGAAACAGAAACAGAAAGAAGTGTTTAAAATGGAAACATAGATTTGAGTGTGGAGGGAAAATAGTGAGGAGAAATAGTATGTGTGACACCAGCTTTCTCCTCCTATATTAGTGACATATCTCTGCATTTTTTGATTCCAGGGAGGTTGATGAATGTTTGTTTTTAATCACATGCTTGCTGGCAGGTTATGTAATTTTTGTTTGAATTCCATATTAGTGAAATCATACTAGAATAGAGTTTGTTATTGGAATTTTTCTTTTTTTCTCTAGTATATTTCTAATGATTTTATCCAACTTTTTCAAAAGGAAAGTCACATCTCTTACATTGCATTAGAAGTGTTTGCAAAAAGTTCTTTTGTGATGGCTGGGTGGGTGGCTCATGCCTGTAATCCCAGCACTTTGGTAGGTCAAGGCGGGCAGATTACTTGAGGTCAGGGGTTCAAAACCAGTTTGGCCATCATGGTGAAACCCTGTCTCTACTAAAAATACACAAAAATTAGCTGGGCATGGTGGCACACGCCTGTAATCCCAGCTACTCAGGAGGCTGAGACAGGAGAATTGCTTGAACCCAGGAGGCAAAGGTTACAGTAAGCCAAGATCATGCCATTGCACTCCAGCCTGGGCAAGAGCAAAACTCCATCTCAAAAAAAAAAAAAAAAAGAAAGAAAGAAAAGAAAAGAAAATTAGAGACCAAGTGTGGTAGCTCACACCTGTAATCCCAGCACTTTGGGAGGCCGAGGCAGGCAGGCAGATCACCTGAGGTCATGAGTTCGAGACCAGCCTGGCCAATGTAGTGAAACCCCGTCTCTACTAAAAATACAAAATTTAGCCAGGCATGGTGGCACATGCCAGTAGTCCCAGCTACTCAGGAGGCTGAGACAGGAGATTTGCTTGAACCTAGGAGGCGGAGGTTGCAGTGGGCTGAGATCATGCCATTGCACTCCAACCTGGGCAACAAGAGCAAAACTCCATCTCAAAAAAAAAAAAAAAGAAAAGAAAAAGAAAATTAAAGGCTGAGTGCTGTGGCTGAATCCCAGCACTTTGGGAGGCCAAGGCAGGCAGATCGCCTGAGTTTGAGACCAGCGAAACCCCGTCTCTACTAAAAATACAAATATCTACTAAAAATACAAATATTAGCCAGGTGTGGTAGCACCTGCCGGTAGTCCCAGCTACTCAGGAGGCTGAGGCAGGAGAATCTCTTGAACCCGGGAGACAGAGGTTGCAGTGAGCCCAGATCATGTCACTGCACTCCAGCCTAGGCGACAGAGTGAAACTCTTGTCTAAAAAAAAAAAAAAGAAAAGAAAAGTAGAACGTTCAGACAAGCAAAACTAAAATAAATGACATTCGCATCCCCCAGAGATCACATACATGAAGGGTGTGTGTGTGGGTCGGGGGAGAGGGTATGTGAGAGAGAGAGAGAAAGGAGAGAGACCATTGTTTTTAAGCCAGAATGAGATCATTGTATATACTGTTTGGTAACCTGCTTTCTGCAGTCAAATCTCTACCCTTTTATTTCAGTTAAAATTCGTCTCATCCAATCCCAAATCTCATACTCAGTTTTTCCCAGGAAGACCCAAAAATGTCCTTTGGCTGATCCAATTCAGGACCATGCCAGGCACCTCTGGTTCTTGTGTTCCTTAAATCTCTTAATTTAACACAGTACTTTCCCCTCCACCTCCCCCCATTAAATCACATTGACTTGACTTTTCCCCTCAATGACTTTAAAATTACAAACCCTGAAAAACATAGTAAACACTTAACTTGCACTTGACCTAATTCACCATTTATGTATAGCCACATCATCCGCCCACCCCACCACCCCCCACCAAGCTATTTGAAAGTTACTTGCAGACAATCCTTTTGTGTTTCTGCTTGATTTTCGTTTTTCCGTGACATTGACATTTCGGGCCAGGCTAGTTGTTTTGCAGAACATCCTTCATTGTGGATTTGTCTGGCTGTGTCCTTGTGATGAGATGAGACGCCGTTAAATATTTTGGTCAAGAGTGCTACATAGATGAATTCTTGTACTTTTGAGTGCCTCACATCAGGAAGCGCAATGCAATCTGTCCCATTATTGAGGATGTTAAATTTGACCACTTGGTTAAGGTGATGCCTGCCAGATTTCTCCATTGTCAAGGTCGTTTTTGTGAAATTAAGTAATGTGTGTGTTGGGGCTCTGAATGTGTGTTTCCTGACAGCCTTTTACCCGATGGCTTTAGCAGTCCGTGATCCTTGACTAAATGAGTTTTTTTGTGTTTTTTTTTGAGACGGAGTCTTGCTCTGTCACTACTTGGCTCACTGCAGCCTCCGCCTCCTGGGTTCAAGTGATTCTTCCGCCTCAGCCTCCCGAGTAGCTGGGACCACAGGCGCATGCCACCACACCCGGCTAATTTTTTGTATTTTTAGTAGAGATGGGGTTTCGCCATGTTGGCTAGGACGGTCTTGATCTCTTGATCTCGTGATCCGCCCACCTCAGCCTCCCAAAGTGCTGGGATTACAGGCATGAGCCACTGCGCCCTGTAATCCCAGCACTTGGCACCGGCCTGACTAAATGAGTTATTAAAATGGTGCTTATAAATTGTGATTTTCTAAATCTAAAATTCTAAAGATAATGACTTTGAGGATGAAAGTGGAAGTTATATCTAAATTTATTGACTTTTTTTTCTTAAGGAAGTGCTCCCTGCTCCCTATTTACATTTTTTAGTATCACTCTCGATTCATGGATTCTTTTTTTATTCAATGTGCTGTAACTCATCAATGTCATTATTCTCTTTCTTTTTCATGTCAGATGAGTGATGTGCACAATCGTGGTAACAAGGTTTGAGGGTAGCACAGTCTCACACATGCTCGTGAACACCCAATCGTCACTCTCGTCAACTACAAAGGATCCATTATTCTTTTTTATGCTTCAAAGTTTGGGCATTGGGAGCCCCTTCAAGCCAGCTCTTGTGTCCTTCTGACATACCTCTATCAGCTTTTGAGCATCTTCTTTCTATCACAAGAAAATATTTTTCATACACCCTGTGACCCAGCCTGGAATTTCTTCAAAGAGCTCTGGTCCCTTCTGGGGAGCTGTTGAGTCTTAGTTACCACATAGAAAGTTCCCTCCTTTGGATTTGTGTAGATACTTGTTTGTTCTTTAGCTTGTTTCTCAAACCCTATATTTCCTATTAAGTGGGAAGTTATATTTAAAATTTGATGGATTCTTGTTTAAAATATGGGTGTGATGTGGTATTCTATCTTACATTGCAACGGAAGATACACTATCTGGTTGACTCACTCTTAGGGGTGCTGTGGCTACTTATGTGGAACTAATTTTTTGGCAGTTAAGTTTGTCAACTTTTCCTTTAACAGGCAACAGTTAGAGCAGATGATTCTTTGAACCTGGATTTTTAAAGGTCATTGGAAGGAAGTAGACATTAATCTATTAAGATTTACAAATCTCTAGCCAGGCCTGGTGGCACATGCCTGTAATCCCAGCTACTTGGGAGGCTGAGGCCGGAGAATCACTTGAACCCGGGAGGCGGAGGTTACAGTGAGCCGAGATCGCACCATTGCACTCCAGCCTGGGTAACAAGAGCGAAACTCCATCTCAATATAAAAAAAAAACAGATTTACACATCTCCGTAAGATCTCACTTTATCCTCGAATTGCCTGTCATTAAAGAAAGTATTAATTGGTCGTTTTAAAAATGTTTAATTTTCTTGGGCTGGGCATAGTGGCTCACACCTATAATCCCACCACTTTGAGAAGCTGGGGCAGGAAGATTGCTGGACCCCGGCAGTTGGAGACCAGCCTGGACCACATAGTGAGATCTCATCTTTACCGAAAGTAAAAAGTTAGCTGGACATGGTGGCATGTGCCTGTAGTCCCAGCTACCCGGGAGGCTGAGGTGGGAGGATTGCTTGAACCTGGGAGGTTGAGGCTGCAGTGAGCCGAGCCCACACCACTGCACTCCAGCCTGGGCAACAGAGTGGCGCCCTGTCTCAGAAAAACAATTTTCTTGAATTGTAATCATCTTTTCTCTTCTCCCCACCCCAATTTTTTTCAATAGTTGGACAGAGAGACTCTGAAGATGTGAGCGAAAGAGACTCTGATAAGGAGATGGCTGCCAAGTCAACGGCTGATCAAGATGTCACAGACGACAGGCAGGAGGAGACCCCTGAAATCCTCGAACAGATTCCTTCTTCAGAAAGCAATTTAGAAGAGCTAGCACAACCCGCGGAGTCTCAGACTAATGATATTGGATTTAAGAAGGTGTTTAAGTTTGTCGGCTTTAAATTCACTGTGAAAAAGGATAAGACTGACAAGCCTGACACTGTCCAGCTACTCACTGTGAAAAAAGATGAAGGGGAAGGAACAGCAGGGGCTGGTGACCACCAGGACCCCAGCCTGGGGGCTGGAGAAGCAGCCTCCAAAGAAAGCGAACGCAAACAATCTACAGAGAGACCCGAAGAGACCCTGAAGCACGGGCAAAGCCACGCAGAAATTTCTTCTCCAGCCGAAGCCGGCCAAGCCGCGGAGGAATGCAAAGAGGAAGCAGAAGAGAAACAGGAAAAAGAACCCAGCAAGTCTGCAGAGTCCCCAGCAAGTCCCGTGACGACGGAAACGGCATCAACCTTCAGGAAATTCTTCACTCAAGGTTGGGCCGGCTGGCGAAAAAAGACCAGTTTCAGGAAGCCGAAGGAGGATGAACTGGAAGCTTCAGAGAAGAGAAAGGAACAAGAGCCAGAAAAAGACACAGAAGAAAACGGAAAGGCAGAGGCTCCCTCCGAGCAGGCCCGGCCACAGGAGGTGGCGGAAAGCGTCCCCGAGCCCCGGTTATCAGCCGAATACGAGAAAGTTGAGCTGCCCTCGGAGGAGGAGGTCAGTGGCTCGCAGGGACCTTCTGCAGAGAAACCTGCCCCGCTGGCGACAGAAGTGTTCGATGAGAAAATAGAAGTCCACCAGGAAGAGGTTGTGGCCGATGTCCACGTCAGCACCGTGGAGGAGAGAACCGAGGAGCGGAAAACGGAGGTGGGAGAAACAGCAGCGTCGGTGCCTGCCGAAGAACTGGTTGAAATGAATGCAGAACCTCAGGAAGCCGAGCCGGCCAAGGAGCTGGTGAAACCCGAAGACACGTGTGTTTCCGGAGAGGACCCTGCAGCGGGAGCTGACCGGAGTCCTGACGAGCAGGCGCTGTCCAAGCCCCGCGAAGGCTTTGCGAGTGAGCTGGAGCTGCTGTCATCGCAGGAGAGAATGAAGGTGCAGGGCAGTCCGCTCAAGAAGCTTTTCACCAGCACTGGCTTAAAAAAGCTTTCTGGAAAGAAACAGAAAGGGAAAAGGGGAGGCGGAGATGAGGACTCGGGGGAGCACACTCAGGTTCCCGCCGACTCTCCCGACAGCCACGAGGAGCAGAAGGGCGAGAGCTCAGCCTCGTCCCCCGAGGAGCCCGAGGAGATCACGTGTCTGGAGAAGGGCTTAGCCGAGGTGCACCAGGACGGGGAAGCTGAAGACGGAGCTACTTCCGATGCAGAGAAAAAAAGAGAAGGTGTCACTCCCTGGGCATCGTTCAAAAAGATGGTGACGCCCAAGAAGCGCGCTAGACGGCCTTCGGAAAGTGACAAAGAAGATGAGCTGGACAAGGTCAAGAGCGCCACCTTGTCTTCCACCGAGAGCGCGGCCTCTGAAATGCAAGAAGAAATGAAAGGGAGCGTGGAAGAGCAAAAGCCAGAAGAACCGAAGCGCAAGGTGGATACCTCAGTATCTTGGGAAGCTTTAATTTGCGTGGGATCATCCAAGAAGAGAGCAAGGAAAGGGTCCTCCTCCGATGAGGAAGGGGGGCCAAAAACAATGGGAGGAGACCAGCAGAAAGCAGATGAGCCCGGAAAAGACAAAGAGACGGGGACAGACGGGACCCTCGCAGGTTCCCAAGAACATGATCCCGGGCAGGGCTGTTCGTCCCCCGAGCAAGCTGGAAGCCCTACTGAAGGGGAGGGTGTTTCCACCTGGGAGTCATTTAAAAGGTTAGTCACGCCAAGAAAAAAATCCAAGTCCAAGCTGGAAGAGAAAAACGAAGACTCCGTAGCTGGGTCTGGTGTAGAACATTCCACTCCAGATGCTGAACCCGGGAAAGAAGAATCCTGGGTCTCAATCAAGAAGTTTATTCCTGGACGAAGGAAGAAAAGGCCAGATGGGAAGCAAGAACAAGTCCCTGCTGAAGACGCAGGGCCAGCAGGCGCCAACGAAGATGACTCCGATGTCCCGGCTGTGGTCCCTCTGTCGGAGTATGATGCTGTCGAAAGGGAGAAAATGGAGGCACAGCAAGCCCAGAAAAGCGCAGAGCAGCCCGAGCACCAGGCAGCCGCTGAGGTGTCCAAGGAGCTCGGTGACAGTCAGGGTCATATGGTGGCGGCAGCTGTCATTGATGGGACCAGGGCAGCTGCCATTAATGAAGAAAGGTCTCCTTCTTGGATATCTGCTTTAGTGACAGAGCCCCTTGAACAAGTAGAACCTGAAGCTGCACCATTAACTGGGGAGGTATTGGAAAGAGAAGTCATTGCAGAAGAAGAAACCCCTGAGGTTACCGAGCCTCTGCCAGAGAACAGAGAGGCCCAGGGTGACGTGGTTGTCAGTGAGGTGGAGTTGACCTCCAAAGCACTGACAGCGGCAGAAACTGCAGGGCCATTGGGTGCCGAAGAAGGGGCCGAAACATCTGCTGGTGAAGAGACCACAGAAATGGTGTCAGCAGTCTCCCAGTTAACCGACTCCCCACACACCACAGAGGAGGCCACCCCGGTGCAGGAGGTGGAAGGTAGCGTACCCGACATGGAAGAGCAAGAGAGACGGACTCAAGAGGTCCTCCAGGCAGTTGCAGAAAAAGTGAAAGAGGAATCCCAGCTGCCTGGCACCAGTGGGCTGGAAGATACGCTTCAGCCTGGGCAGAGAGCAGAGGCAGAAAGATCTGAAGAGGATGCCGAAGCACTGGGTCTGAAGAGAGAGACGGATGTAGCGTTGAAAGTAGATGCTCAGGAGGTGAAAACGGAGCCTTTTACACAAGGGAAGACGTTGAGGCAGACCACCCCGGAAAGCTCTGAGAAAGCTCCTCCAGTCACAGAGAGCGCAGAGTCCAGTGAGCTTGCAACCACGTGTCAAGCTGAAACCTTAGCTGGGGTAAAATCACAGGAGATGGTGATGGAACAGCCTCTCCCTCCTGACTCGGTGGAAACCCCTACAGACAGTGAGACTGATGGAAGCACCCCTGTAGCAGACTTTGACGTGCTAGGCACAACCCAGAAAGACAAGATTGTGGAAATCCAAGAGGAGAATGAGGTCACGTCTGGTACCCAGTCAGGGGGTGCAGAAGCAGAGGCAGTTCCTGCACAGAAAGAGGGGCCCCCAGCACCTTCCAGTTTTGTGCTCCAGGAAGAAACTAAAGAACAATCAAAGATGGAAGACACGCTAGAGCATACAGATAAAGAGGTGTCGGTGGAAGCTGGACCCGTTCTGTCGAAGACGGAGGGTACTCAAGAGGCTGGCCAGTTTGCTGATGAGAAAACCAAAGACGAACCATTTGTCGAAGGACTGGAGGTGTCTATAGACACAGGCATAGCAGTCAGTCAGGAAAAGGTCACTGAAGTTGCCCTTAAAGAGGAAGTGACAGGAGAAGCTGAACGTCTAAAGGATGATGCCATTGAACTGCAGAGTCACACGAAGTCTGCCCCGTCCCCCATGGAGAGAGAGATGGTAGTTCAAGTCGAAAGGGAGAAAATGGAAGCACAGTCAACTCATGTGAAAAAAGAGAAACTTGAGCGTGAAACAGCTGTTACCATATCTGAAGAGGTCAGTAAGCAACTTGTCCAGACAGTGAATGTGCCCATCATAGACGGGGCAAAGGAAGTCCACAGTTTGGAAGGAAGCCCTCCTCCCTGCCTGGGTCAAGAGGAGGCAGCGTGCACCAAAATTCAAGGTCAGAGCTCTGAGGCTTCACTAACTCTAACAGCTGCTGCAGAGGAGGAAAAGGTCTTAGGAGAAACTGGCAGCATTTTAGAAACAGGTGAAACGCTGGAGCCTGCAGGTGCACATTCAGTTCTGGAAGAGAAATCCTCTGAAAAAAACGCAGACTTTACTGCTCATTCAGGAGAAGATGCTGTGCCCACAGCGCCCGAGGGTCAGGCCAAATCGATACCGGGGATAGAGTCTGCCACTATCGAAGAAGGCTTCCGTTCCAACCTGGAAGGAGAGAGAACCACCTCACTGAAGTGGAAGTCAGATGAAGCCGATGAGCGGGTTGCTTGCCAGGAGGTCAAAGTGAGGGTAGCAATCATGGAGAATTCAGAGCCTGAACATGGGATTCTGGAACTTGAGACCGAAAGCAGTAAACTTGTCCAAAACATCATTCAGACAGCTGTTGACCAGTTTGTGCGTGCAGAAGAAACAGCCACTGACATGTCTACGTCTGAGTTACAGACGCAAGCTCACCTGATAAAAGCTGACAAGCAGGATGTTGGGCAGGTAACGGAGAAAGAAGGAAGGGAACCTCAGGCCTCTGCACAGGACGAACCACAAACTCTTACAGCCAAAGAGGAGTCAGAGCCAACTGCAGTGGGACAGACACATTCTGATACTTCCAAAGACACGAGTGAAGCTTCGGAAAAGACCATGACTACAGAGGTAGAAGGTTCCACTGTAAATGATCAGCAGCTGGAAGAGGTCATCCTCCCATCCGAGGAAGAGGGAGATGGAGCTGGAACAAAGTCTGTGCCAGAAGATAAGGGTCCTGCCTTGTTAGCAGAAAGAATAGAGAAATCACTCGTTGAACCCAAAGGTGATGATGTTGACCCTGAAAACCAGAACACAGCCCTGGCCGATACTGATGCCTCAGGAGGCTTAACCAAAGAGTCCCCAGATACAAATGGACCAAAACAAAAAGAGAAGGAAGATGCCCAGGAAGTAGAATTTCAGGAAGGAAAAGTGCACAGTGAATCAGATAAAGCGATCACAACCCAAACACAGGAGGAGATGCAGAAACAAGAGACAGAATCTGCAAAATCAGAACTTAGAGAATCCTAAAACATCATGCAAGTAAGCCTCCTTTTCTTCTAAGATATTTTTCTCTTTTATGCCAATAGATGGCAAATTTGTTACATAAGGAATCGGGAGCAAATAATTATCCCTTCAGGTAGAACCTTCAGTTGAGGAAAATATCAACTAGATTCAAAGATCTAGGATAGTTTCATGGTTTTTGGTCATTGAAATGCCATTTAGTCTTATCAGTGTTATGAAAATAATAGCTTCGTTTTAGCCCCTACTGTGACTGCTTTAGAAGAAAATGAAAGGGCATGTGTGTGTGCACAATGTGCATGTTTGACCCTAAAGCATGAGAAATACATTGTGTTCACTCAACTAGCTTGTTGAGTTTTTATAAAAATAACTAGTGGCCCAAAGTGGGTTAATATGAAACTGCCTGAAATAAGGTTTACAGCTGTTTTGGAAAAAAAGGAATTTTTTTCCCCTAGCAGTAGTAATGAGCATGTTAAAAAAATTTTCCAGTGCATATAATGAGTGACCCTCACTGTGTTAGTCACTTACAGTCACTAGTTTTGTGGCAGTATGACAGAATACAAGACCCTCCCCATCTTTGTTTTCTTTTTGTTGTTGTTTTTTGTTTTCTGAGAGCCTTGCTCTGTCACCCAGACTGGAATGCAGTGTCGCAATCATGGATTGCTGCAGCCTTCACCTCCTGGGCTGAAGCAATTCGCCTGCCTGTGCCTCCTGAGTAGCTGCTGGGACTACAGGCGTGTGCCACTTCCTGGTCCTTTTTTTGATTTTTTGTAGAGACAGGGGTCTTGCTACATTGCCCAGGCTAGTCTCAAATTCCTGGCCTCAAGAAATCCTCCCACCTCAACCTCTCAAAGTCCTAGGATTATAGTCATAAGCCACTGTACCCAACCCATCTTTGTTTTGTTTTAGTTTGTTTTGTTTTGTTTTTGAGACAGAGTCTCACTCTGTCGCCCAGGCTGGAGTGCAGTGGCGCAGTCTCCGCTCACTGCAACCTCAGTCTCCCAGGTTCAAGTGATTCTCCTGCCTCAGCCTCCTGAGTAGCTGGGATTACAGACACATGCCACTATGCCTGGCTAATTTTTGTATTTTTAGTGGAGATGGGTTTCACCATGGTGTCCAGGCTGGTCTCCAACTCCTGACCTCAAGTTATCCGCCCGCCTCGCCCTCCCAAAGTACTGGGATTACAGGCATGAGCCACCGTGCCAGGCCTCATCTTGTTTATTTAGCGGAGTTAAACTATGGTATTATTAGGTCACTTTGACAACTATCCTGTTGTTAATAAATGAGAGAGGAAAATGAGATTTTTATTTACGCTGATTCTTCCTCCTTCTACAGTTAAACTCATGTCTGTTTTGAAGACCAGAGTGTGAAGACAAGTAGCAGAAGAAAAAGAACACTGCTGCTGAGACTGAAGACCAGTATTTCAGAACTTTGAGACTCGGAGAGCAGGCACATCAACTGATCTCATTTCTAAAGAGCCCCTGACAATCCTGAGGCTTCATCAGGAGCTAGAGCCATTTAACATTTCCTCTTTTCAAGCCCACCCTACTGTTTCCCCTTGATAAGCATATATATTCTGATTTAACGTGCTAAATTCTTAACCTGGAACTGGAGTTGGCAATACCTAGTTCTACTTCTCAAACTGGATTATCGTTCTTTATGTATTTATATGTATGTTTTAAGTAATCCTCCTTCTGTATCTATTGTATATTTTTTTCTTAATGTTTAAGGAAATGTGCAGGATACTACATGCTTTTTGTATCACACAGTAGATGACGGGGCATGTGCCACAGAGCAGCCTTGGGGAGCTTTAAGCCTCAGTTACAACCCGCTAAAAACAGAGCTTCCTAGAAATAACATTCCTGATCAAGGTACAATTCTTTAAAATTCACTAACGATTAGGTCCATATTTAGTGGCACTCTGAAATGAGTCGCTTTCCTATTACGCACAGTGTGCTAAAACTAAAAAGCCTTTTGAAACATGCAGAATGTTCTCTTGTCATTGGGAACTTTTTCTTTCTAACTCAGTGGAGGTTAGAAAGAAGTTTTATTCTGGTAGCAGATTAATTTTCCATCCTTTTTACATCCTACTTGTTATGGTTATTTGGATCGATGAGTATGCTTAATCCTGAGGCAGAGTAGTGAAATGTTTTATATGTTATGAAGAAAAGAATTCACTGTTGTAAGTTTTTTATTCTACTCTTCTATGCTGGACTGCATTCACAAATAGCATGAGATAAGTCAGGTTCTTTACAAATGGTATTTTGATAGATACTGGATTGTGTCTGTGCCATATTTGTGCCATTTTAAGAACAATGTTGCAACACATTCATTTGGATAAGTTGTGATTTGATGACTGATTTAAATAAAAGATTTGCTTCACTTAGATTTGCTGGTTTTATTAGATAACAGGAAGCCTGGGATATATGTGGACTACGTTAGGATGATAAAGATAATAATTGATAAGCTAGAACTTTCTAATGTAGTCATGACATGAAAATATTTTTCACTGGTTTGAGTTGTGTGTTCCAGGGAAGTCATGGCGGAGATCCTTTTCCTGAAATAAACCAGTAGCTTTTCAGACTGACATCCTTAGTACAATTCTACCATCTGGTAATTCCTGAAAATGTCTGTCTTTTTGTGTGTGTTAATATTTTTGGTTTCAAACAATAACAAATGTCTCTAGAAAGAAATTTTAAGAAGACTTAATAGTAAAAATGCCTTTCCTGAAAGGTAATCTTGTATTTTTTTTTTTTTCTTCTCTTTTTATTTTTTGAGACTGAGTTTCACTCTTGTTGCCCAGGCTGGAGTGTAGTGGTGCGATCTCGGCTCACTGCAACCTCTTCCTCCCAGGTTCAAACGATTCTCCTGCCTCAGCCTCGCCACCACACACCCGAGTAGCCGGGATTACAGGCACCTGCCACCACACCTGGGTAACTTTCTGTATTTTTAGTAGAGATGAGGGTTTCACCATGTTGGCCAGGCTTGTCTCAAACTCCTGACCTCAGGTGATCCACCCCAAAGTGCTGGGATTACAGGCATGATCCACCGTGCCCAGCCTGGAAAATTTTTTAAATGTCAAAACGATGAGTCATGCTAGTATATTAAGAGTTTTGTCAGACAATTGTCACATAAAGAGCAGTGTCACCTACTCTTGACATATAGAACTGGCCTGGCATATAGTTTTCTGGATTTTACTCAAACTCGGTACTCCAGTTTGAGAATTTAAATTTTGACTGCTGATTAGCTGGAAAGCCTAGTTTTAGTGGAAAGAAAGTTTGCTTTGAAAAGTGAAAGTAGTTTCTTTTATGCTAACAAACCTAACTTCATCCATAATTGGCCATATTAGTAAAACACCTCAAGATAGCAGTGTATAGGCTTGTTTGTAGTTGGAAGTTATCTTTTAGGAATTTATTCTCAAATATTTATAATAGCTACCCATACTAAATTATTAAAATCCTCAAATTCAAAAAACCTGTAAGATATATATATATAATTTTTTTTTTACCAGCTGAGTTTTTTTTTTGTTTTGTTTTGTTTTTTGAGACAGAGCCTTGCTCTATCACCAAGGCTAGAGGGCAGTGGTGCAATCTCATCTCACTGCAACCTCTGCCTCCCAGGTTCAAGCAGTTCTCTGCCTCAGCCTCCCAAGTAACTAGAATTACAGACATGCATCACCACGCCTGGCTAATTTATTTTTATTTTAATTTTTAATAGAGACGAGGTTTCACTGTCTTGGCCAGGCTGGTCTTGAACTCTTGGCCTCATGATCCACCCGCCTCGGCCTCCAAAGTGCTGAGACTACAAGCACGAGCCACTGTGCCTGGCCGCCAACTGAGATTTAAATCCAAGTGCTGGTGTCAAGTTTTCAAGAGGAACTAAAAGTTTTGCAAATGACAGCAATTTATAACAAGTTCATATTGACTTCCTCTCTATGGCAGGAAGACATTCTGTGCTATTTTGAAAGATTAAAGATTTGTGTAGTTTGTGGGAAATGGATGTTTTTGTTTAAATTCCACCTATGTTTGTCTTTTCCTGCCACCTGTGGTCAGATGCCCGCTGGCCATCACAGTTGAGATTCCATGAGTAAGCTGCTTCACGACGTGCTTTTTGTACTACTACCTGGATGTGCCCAGAGTCGTTTCTGTACAAGCTCTACATCTATGTCCGTTGAGAACATTATTTTAACAAGAGGAACACCAACAGTAGCATGAAGTAACAATACTGTGTTATAATTCTAAAGCTGCTGTTAATTTATGAAGACATAATAATCTAATGTAAACTGCAGAAGTCAGAGCAAGTGCCTCCATTTTGTTATTTTTGGCGTTACTACAGAGCCATGCACAATAGAAAGCAATGTAAGACTTGTAAACTCTCGCCACTTCTTGTAAATGAGGAATATAAAATGTTCCCCCTCAGGTTATTTTGCTTAAGGTACCCATGAGTTACCTCTCTCTGTACATAGATACATTGTTCCAATATTTTCCTTTGATGTTTGGAACTATGATAGTCAAGGGCTGAAAATTTTAGTTTTCAATATAAGCTTCCAGCTTAGCAATTACCTCTAGTCCAAGATAATATGTGATTCCTAGTTCTGTTTGGGCAGATTTTCATTGAAATAAAATGCAATCTAATTAAATGCCATGGATTTTCTTTCTGTAATTTCACTGTGATTCAGTTTCGTTGCTTTTTTCTTGTCAGTTGTGAGATTCATCACACATTTAAGCTCTACTTTCAACTACTTTAGCACCCTTTGTTCGTACAGCATCACAACAGTTTGGAATGAACGTATCTGCGATAGGTGCGAACGCACAAAAATCTCTTCATGATCATAACCTTTTTGGGTCCTGGGCTCCTTTAATTAGAATCTCATTAAGCTTCTAGCTGACCTCCGACTCCCCAGCGTAAAGTCTCATGTACAGTTTTTGGATAGTCACACAAACCTCTGAAATGCCAACCAATAACCAGAACCAGAGTTAGAACCTCTTATTCAACCCTGGAAGAAAGGAAAGGGACACAGTCCAACGCTTCCCACATAGTAGAGCTTGGAGCCCAAACACAAAATCAGTGTCACGTAAATTCAAATTTATATGACTCTTACCTTTTTTTCTTTAATTTTTAAACTTTTATTTTTATTTCATTTTTTGTAGAGATGGGGTCTGGCTCTGTAGCCCAGGCTGGAATGTGGTAATGCCATCAGAGCTCAGTGCAACCTTGAACTCCTGGGCTCAAGGGATCCTCCCATCTCCTGAGTAGCTGGGACTACAGGCATGTGCCACCATGAGGTGGCATTTTGCCATGCTGCCCAGGCTGGTTTCAAACTACTGGCCTAAAACAGTCCTCCTGTCTTGGCCCCCCTAAAGTGTATTCTGTATTTTTCTTTTATTTTGAAGTCCTAGTCAAGAATAGAGAATTATATACATATATGTTTAATAGAGTTGGGGTTTCCGTACATTGGTCAGGCTGGTCTCAAACTCCTGGACTCAAGCATCCACCTGCCTCAGCCTCCCAGAGTGCTCAGATTACAGACATGCATCACCACATCTGGCTCTATTCTATTTTAAATAAAAATACAAATTTTATTAATGTGCACATGGGAGCCTTCAGAATGAGGACCCAAAGATGCAGGGGAAATTGTCCATTTTAATGCATAGGTTCCACAAAGTATGGATGTGGAGAAATACGATTGGACAGAGGGGTATGATCTAATGCTAACAGAGTGGAGAAACCCAGCAAGGCCTGTCTGTCTAGATTCTTTTCGGTCTCTCTGAGTATGCATTCATTCCTTCCAGGTATAGGGCAGGACCCTCTCTGGAATGGGAGTCTTATGTTCTCAGTCAAACAACATGACTATTCATTTTTTTTCTTTTTTCTTTTCTTTTTTTTTTTTGAGACAGTCTCACTCCATCACCCAGGCTGGAGTACAGTAGCCCAATTATGGCTCACTGCAACCTCCACCTCCCAGGTTCAAGGAATCCTCACACCTCAGCCTCCCGAGTAGCCGGGACTACAGATGCCTGCCACTGTGCCTGGCTAATTTTTGCATTTTTAGTAGAGATGGAGTTCTGGCATGTTAGCCAAGCTGATCTTGAAAACCTGGCATCAAGGGATCTGCCCACCTCAGCCTCCCCAAGTGCTGAGATTAGAGGCATGAGCCACTGTGCCTGGCCATGGCTATTCATTTCTAATGGGATTCTGGAAATGGACCTCCTGGTAACAGACAACCTGGTACAACTTTTATACACATGCAAGTTTCTCCTAACAGATTGCTTACTGCCTCCAACCTATATATCTGGAATTAAGAAAATAAGCTGAACCCTTATTTTAATGTGAGAAAGCTGAGACTTTGAAGTGATAACACGGCTTTGGCTAAGCTAACCAGGATTTGAAGATAGCATGGTGGTGAAAATCATCATCATTTATTTATTTGAGAGAGTCTCGCTCTATCACCCAGGCTGGAGTGCAGGCATGCAGTCACGGCTCACTGCAGCCTCAACCTCCTTGGCTCAAGCAATCCTCCCACCTCAACCTCTACAACACCCATTGCGTGCCCCACCATGCCCAGCTAATTTTTAAGCTTTTGTAGAGACCAGGTCTCCCTATGTTGCCTAGGCTAGTGGTCTCCCACGCCTGGACTCAAGTCATCCTCCTGCCTAGCCTCTCAAAGTGTTGGGATTACAGGTGTGAGCCATGATGCCTGACTGTAATAGACATCTTTACTGTAGTGTTCTGCAGTTATGAGTGAGGTCATCTTGCAATGGTGCATATTCTTCTATCACTTGCTGACATTAAAAGTTTTTTTTTTTTTTTTTTTTTTT